>JAAGKR010003773.1:44381-69822 GCA_011419295.1 Clarias macrocephalus
GACATCCTCTTTTACTCCACTTTAATGTTTGTGCAAGCATTATCCACTTGTTCTCTTCTCTCATTCGTCTGCTGCATGCTCCCATAATCCATCAGTGCTTCCCTTTTTTACTCTTTGCCCTCCTTCTTTCACAGTGCCAAGGTTTCTGTGGCTGTGGAACTTCCTTGCTTTGTTCTGTTTCACCCTGTATCTCTGTAGCAGTGGGGTTTATTTAAATGTAGCCACCAAAAAAAAAAGGGTTTAGCTGTGATCTTCATTTCATGTGTATAAATCTATGAATCACTTCCGTTACCCGTGCTACTGGTGAAATGTGTTTTGCAATGTATGCTGTAACCTTCTCTCACATAAAACTATTTGACTTCACTCACACCCATAATACAAATACATAAAGTAAATACAATACTGTGCAAAAGTACTGATGGGAGTCACCCATCATGGCTTCATATTAAATTACATTAAAGTCAATTCTGTCGATTAAATTAAATAAAATAAATTGGAACAAATGTTTACTGTGACAGGTTGCAAAGTACCTAAAAAGACAATTTATAAAAATAGTTTCTCTCAATAAAACTCAATAATTCACTTAAAGTTATCTATGTGAAGGAAACAAGTCACCCATAAAGTTTTTTTCGGGGAATCAGGATGAACTCCAGTAGTTTTGTCCAGTGTATTGTGTACATCCAATACCTGAAGTTATTAAGTCTAAATCACACTTTCACGTTTTGTCAGTTTCCTTTTAAGGAAAAGGGTTTAAACATCTGACATGTGATACACATACAAATTTTAAAGTGTAAAAACAAAATGTGTTAAGTTGTGTAACAATAACACAAATCATCTTTTTTCTTTTCCTTTTTTTTTTTTTTCAAACATTATCTCTAAACACACTTTTGACAACTGGGGAATATAAGAAGGAAAGTGCAGTGGGGAGCGTTGCACCCTTACAGGATCCCTGGTTTGGACATGATTTATATGTACTCTGTGTGACTTCTCGGGTTCTCTGGGTTACCACCGACCTTTCAGAAACATTCCAGTTGGTAAACACATCCAGGATTTCTACCCTCCTTGCTCCCAGTGTTCCAGACATAGGCTTCAGACTCTACCATGACCCTGACCAGAATAAAGCGCTCCCTCTCCTCGTGATAAATGAAAGAAAGAAGAAAAGCAGCATTTTGACAATAGCTGTGATTACAGTGTCATTACATGACCTTTTGTTTCAGCATCGCCTGCCGGCATATCGCGGTGTGTTTGTTTTGGTACCAGCACCTCTTAATCATACTTCATTGTCAATTCAAAATACCCAACATTAGACAACAATATAAGTGTTGTAGGATATTGCATGAACCTTAAATGTAACTAATGTTCTGTAACCCGGTTTTCCTATAATATCTTTCAGAATCAGTTTTTTTTTTTTTTTTTTAAATATGCCTGCTGTTTTCCTTCTCACCTTGCTCTTGCCTGATGCCCAATGCTGTCCCTGATTGGTTTTGTTTTCCCCTTTTCTTTTAATTGCTGCACCTGTATGGCCCACAGAGCGCTGCCTTTCTCTAACTCCTTTGGGTAAGACTGATAAGAGCTTTGATTGGTCATATAAGAGAGAATAGATAGTGATGTGCAAGTGTAAAGGATTCTAGGTTGTGTTAAGCACTGAGGATGCATTTGATGTCAGGAATTAAATATGCCAGGGTCGTATACCATGTATATCATGCGGTGTTTTATTCCTCATATACCACAGCAATTTAAAAAAATAAAAGTCTTTATTGCATCTATACAGGAACTGTAAACAAATATTTATCTATAAATAGTTGTTCTTGAACGGGCACCTCAATGAATGTTGAGTCTCCCTTCAGAATGCTTCATCATATCCATAATTATTCAGTTTTTTGTTAAATAGCTTGCATGTTTGATCAGTTTAGCATTAGGTTTAGAGTATGTAAAGTATGTAGGAATTAGCTGTTATTATAGAAACTCCAACATATGTGAACAGGCCTATTAATATAATAAAACGTGTGATTTCCTTACATCCCGCACTATTGTCAGAGCCAAACTGTTTTAAAAGTAAACACCTTCATATCAGTGATCGTGTGAGAATTCAGTATTGCTGTGGTATACATTTATATAGCATATACATTAGAGATTAAGGTTTAGCGTATACTGCTATAGTCAGAAGTTAATCTGCTATTCAGTTCACGGTAATCTCTCCAGTCGCCTGCTTTTGCATGACAAATATAATCATAATCACTTAACACAATGTTCATTGCTGCAAACCAGATTTGTTGAAATAATCAAATTTGGATATGATTTTTAAGTCAGATCTACAGGTAGGATGGTGTGTTTTTGTTTTGCCTCTGTGATTCTAAATGATCCTGCTTGCTTGCTAACACTGGCCCCTCTTGTCTCCTTTTAATGCTTTCAAAGTAGCAACTACTCCATTCGCCATTCGATAAGTATGCCAGCCATGAGGTAAAGTATTTCAGGGTGATTCTAATAAACCCATCTTAATCTTTTCCATTTGTTGTTGCTACATCATTGTGTGCTAATGATGTACGATTCATATTACAGACCAGCATGGTTTGAAACAAATGTTAGATTTCAATTCAGTTTTATTTGTATAGCGCTTTTAACAGCGGTCGCAAGCAACTTTACAGAATCAAATTACTTCCGAATTTCAAAATACTGTTAATACTTTGTGAAGCCAAGAGATTTCTGCAGATGTTGTAACTTTTTGCATGCATGTGGATCAGGAAACAGCAACAGGTGTTCCTTTTTTTTAATAACGCTGTAGCAGACTTCTGCCTTTTGATTTATAGATTGTAGGTTAACATCTGAATACTGCATTTTGACAGGAATTCCCCAACGTTCAAATCATTCGAGGACAAAGTTGGAAATCTTAAGGTAAGGCTGGTCGTCAAAGGTAAAATCCACCCTGTGTTACTGACTTGGATATTAATACCAATATTTATACATGATCTTTTGTAGATTTTTTAAAATTTTAAGTTTAAGTTGAAAAGTTCTCTGCAACTTTAACTACCCGCTGTTCCTGCCAATAGGGGCACTAGTGCCCTTGTTTCAGCTTTGTATAGCAAAGATCTTTAGGTCCTTTTAGTCCTGCCTTTTTAGCCTGTGCTCTCACCTCCTCACCCATACACTCAGTTTCATATTAATACTGCACTTGATACCATTCTGTCAAGCCAAGTGTCTGTTTTTATAGCTGCGTTGCAATCTGGAACTCTTAATGTTTGCTGTCTCCGCTACTACTACCAAATTGCATTTCTTATTATACAGTACCAAGTTTCTAAACGTCACCTTTGAAATTAAATCTTTTTTGGTTTAGTGATTTTATTTTCTACATTTTAGAACAATACTCGATATTTCAAAACTAGTTAATTATATTGAATTAGCGAATTAAGTAACAACAACAATCAGTTATTTTAAGACAGGTCAGCTTTTCTGGAACAGTTCTTGCAAGACCAGTATAGACCAAGATGAAACTGGCTTTCAGGAAGATCATCCCAGGAAAACAAGACCAAAACCTACCTCTGGAACAAAAAACATACCTCTGCTTCAGAGGAGAATTTATTTAGAGTTATACAAGTCTTATGTGTGAGATTAAGGAAATTGTGAATTGTCATTAAACCCTAGTATAACTTTTCTAGCAATGTTCCCCTGAAAGTACAGATCCATTGTTCGCTTCTATATACAGCACCCACAAATAAATTTGCCTAAAATTACTAAACGTCACATTTTCTTTCCAGTAAACAGCCATATAATTGGTTTTCTTCACAAATTAGTTAAGATTAGTTGGTGCATTTGCTTCATTCTTATCTGTGTGTGTTCTCTGTTTGTGTCCAGTCGAAGGTGGTTGGAGGGAAGGTCAATGGGGATGGCCTCCAGTCTCCGACTGATTCAAACCCTCCGCAGGACAACGCACCGTTCTGAGTCTCCGCACTCCCAAACGAACATTCATCACATCTCTTAGTGACATCTGACTCTCTTCAGCCATCATCACTTCTTTCTCTCTCTCTCGCTCTCTCTCTCTCTGCCTCTCCCTCCTTCAGCTCCTTTTTTCCATCTAAAGCTTGCATGTGCTCGTCTCAATCTCCACTCACACAACAGCTTATGGACTCATCCAAAAAGGATTGTACTTAAACAAAAAAAAAGGAAGAAGAAAAAAAAATGTTACAACCATTTTGTATTCTAAAGTATTTTACACTGCTTTGCCTAATGTTTTTACATGACGTATATATCTATATATGAATATAAAGAATACAAATAATTATATTGAAACTGTACTGCCAA
Source organism: Clarias macrocephalus (assembly GCA_011419295.1). NCBI lineage: Eukaryota > Metazoa > Chordata > Actinopteri > Siluriformes > Clariidae > Clarias > Clarias macrocephalus. The sequence goes on from JAAGKR010003773.1 coordinate 48,678, forward strand.
GCAGCATTAATCAGAAAGGGATAATGAGATGAAACCTGGAACGGGGGAGAGGGCTGCTGATTGAACAACTCACCCAAGGGGAACGTGCTGCAGTTTTCTACGCTGCTTTTCATTCATTCAAGGACGTTTTTTACTCCAAGTAGTATATGAAGCAACGCTTTACAGTACATCTGGTGAATGTCTATTCCTTTGTCTGCCTTACACTATCACTCCCTTTCTTTTTGTTGATTTATGCTGGTCAAAGCAAGTTGCGTTAAGGTTCTTTTTCTCCTTTCCTGTCCTCTTTGGTTCTGGTCCTCTTTCTAGTGTTAATTTGGGGTGCCATATCTGGGGGCTTGTTCTGTTTATGCCATGTACGTTAATATCTGCCTGCCTTTTATTGCTTTTATTCCAGTGCTTTGTGCCAGCAAACTGATGCCATTTAAAGACCTTCTGCTGTTGAAACAAAGAGCTATTTCACCAACTCGCACTCACACTAATTACTGTTATAAGAGTCACTATTGAAAATAGCTCTTGCTTTAGCCTGCACTACCCCAATGTGTAACTCACTGACTGAGACCAGTTGTGTCAAACTCCTTTGTCATTTCATTATGCTAAATATTGCGCTGCATACTTGTATAATTTGTTAGGTAGCACAGTCACTTTGCATTTCAAAACCAATCATTGGCCATTAAAAAAAATGTTAATCATTTTTCTTTTGCCTTGTTTAGTCTATCTCATTATTTCATTATTTCTCTTTATGTGTAAATTGGGTGAATTATTATTTTAGTAGTTTGCTACGCAATATTAGGCTAGACTGAGCTAGAATTTGAGGGATTTATTAAATCGAATTGCCAGAACTATGTACAGCTATGCTGCCAGTAATACACAGCAGGGGTATTGGGCTTCAACGTAATGGCATTTACTGGGTGTTACTGTACATTCTCTTAATAAACATTGAATAGTAACACTTCAAGCATTTTTTGGGGGGAGAAATGATGTGTCCTTTATCCTGCATATGTTGAACGGCTGTTGTAGAGTGCATGAGCGCAATATGGCTTTAAATCTGAGATTGTAGCTCAACTTTACAAAAATGAGAGGAACTGGTTTTCTTTTAAGGAGTTTGTGAAATTTTCAATTATGTTAATGTCTGTGTTTGTTCTGTTTATCAATAAAGCATTCCTTCAAAATAAGGTTCATCATGCCAGTTACTCACTGGTTCTGTGTGTTTTATGAACGTCACAGATACTGAGGTTTGAAACAGTCAGTGTAAACAGTTGATGTCATTCCTGTGCATGCGTGCTGAATGGTATGGGGGATGCTTGGCACAAAAATCTAACTCTGAAGGCCAGAATTTTTTTTTTTTTAATAGGTCTAACTTTTAAATAGAAAGTGCTTCTAACCCACACTTGATAAATTCACTGCCTGGCAGAAAAAAAGACACTAATTTGTATTGCACCACCTTTGCTTTGGTAACAGCATGTATTCATCATGGCATTATTTTAATGAACATCAGACCACATGACTCTATTCCAGTGTTCCACAGGTCTTTCTTTACACTCCCTAGCAAACAGAGGCTTTTTTTCCCCCCCGGATTGGCCAAACTCATAATTGGTTTTCTTAAGGCTACACAGCTGTTTAGTCCCAGTCCAATGAGTTCTCTTCACATTGTGTGTGGAAATGCTCTTAGTTTCATTATTAAACATAGCTGAGTTTTGCTGATAGCTACTGCTGTTTATTTACAATCAGATTTCACCAAACATTTAAGTGATCTCAGATCATGATCATTCAATTTTTTTTTCCTATCACATTTCTTCCTCAAAGATGAGAGCTCACCACTATTCTTTCCATTTTTAATATATTGGGCCGCTCTTAACTCAATTTAGAGAGTTAAGGTGTGTTAGGTGTTTTCTTTTTTTAATGCAGGACAATAATTTAACTCTTCTTCAACAGAAAAGCATCTTTGCCGCGACCACAGGATATGTCTTATGACATGGTTGTTTAAGAAATTAGTTAAATAACTTGAACTATATTCATCCTGCAGTAAGGATCCAGCGGAAGACTCTTAACTACTGTATTTAAGCTTAGTTAAATGTAGGTTAGTTAAAATGTTAGTATGTTATAATGAAGGTAAATCCTAATGTTGTTGCTGTACAGTACACTGAAGACATTTGCACCAAAACATCAAAAAAGAAATATTTGATGATGGATCAGAATTGTAGCTTATATGTATGATATTGTGTTAAACATTTTAGATGATCACACCTTTTGTTTGAACCCACTCATTTAGTGAGCGGTCAAAAATATTGGAACATGCGACTGTTTCTTGTTGCCATGGTGTGCCCTGTTAGAGTGATAGTTTAAACAATGCATATCTCTGAATGTTTACTGCTCATTTGAGGACTTGGTTTTATAAACCAGAGACCAGAAAGTAAACCATTTTAAACCTGAGAAAAGAAAGAAAATCAGGCAAAAAGAAAAACACAAAAACAAACAATAGTCAGAAGTCATACACACACACACACACACAACTGTTACTACTGTAAACTACTTTTAGCCCATCCTGTATATAAACATGTATATATCCAAGATGTGTGCAAACCTGGTAACCCACAACAGGAAACTTCTTACCTCTGTGCATAAGTCATGTTTTGCTTGGGGATCAAATGCTAATTTTCCTCATTAAAACCAAGCCAATTTTAATATGTATCATATGTAATATTGTATCGTATTGTATTGTATTATAGAAACCTAGAGAGGAACCAGACTCAACAGGAATTCCCATCCTCATTTGGGTCATAACGGATAGCAGGCCTTTTTTTGCAGTCAGACTGTGTGTTAGGCAGCTGGAAGTTCATGCTGGATGTCTTTAAGTTAATATGGAGTCCAGGTTGTTATTGGAGGCTCAGGTAGAATGTAGGAAACTCCAGTCGCAGGTCCTCAGAGAACAGCTGTCTGCACCAGCCGAGGCCAGGCTCATCCCCAGGCACCACACACCACACGGGCATTTTTAAACTTAAATCTTCAAGAGATCAAATAATTATTTTCCTCACTGTACCCTTCCTGAATTTTCTTTTGCAAATTGTCCCATTTCAATGATTGAGATCTTTAAACAAATTTTAATATTACATAATGATAACCAGAGTAAATTCAAAATACAGTTCTTCAATGATAATTTCATTTATTAAGGGAAAAAAGCTGTCAAAACCTGCCTCATCTAATAAAAAAAAAAAAGTAATTGCCACCATACCTAATAACTGGTTGTGCCACTCTTGGAATAATCAACAAATCAATCACGCTTTTGCAATGACTGCCCATGAGGCTTTCACATCGCTGTGGAGAAATTTTGCCCCACTCTTCTTTGCAGATTTGTTTTAATTCTGCAACATTGGAGGGTTTTCAAGCATGAGCGCCTGTTTAAGGATCTCAATCATATTTAAATCTGGTCTTTGACTAGGCCACTCCAAAACCTTTTGTTTGTATTTTTGGAGTCATTCATAAGCAGACTTGCTGATGTGTATCAGATCATTGTCCCCCAGCATTGGCACCCCATCCAGAGTGTACTCATTTAGGGAGACGTCGCTCAAACGGCTAATGCACTGTGTTCGGAAGTTCAGTGGTTCGAGCCCTAGCTCCACCAGGTTGCCATTGTTGGGCCCTTGAGCAAGGCCCTTAACACCATCTGCTCCAGAAGCGCTGTATCATGGCCGAACCTGTGCTCCGACCCCAGTTACGCTAGGAAATGCAAAGAAAGTATTCACTTTGCAGTAATGTGTATGTGACAAATAAAGGCTTAAGTTAACTATAGAGGTTGGTTCAGGTTGGCCAAAAAAAGCAGCAGAAATGAATAAAAATATATATATTAAAATAAACATAATTTTGGTCTTATTATGTATGCCAATGTTTGAATATTTAATTAGACAAACCTAATTTGCATAAATGCATTTAAACCATTCTATTACAAAAAAACAAAAAAGCTAAAAAAAAAATTGTAATAGCTGACACAAAATAACTGTAATATTTATTATTTAAAAATTTTGCTGTATGTCCTGTAATACTTGAAAGTTCTGTGGACTGCATTTGACATCCTGGTCAAATTATGTTCATGTGGCCTTATCTGTAGACTGAAATCACATGGTACATTTTGTTCAAAGTCTGTACTTTCATTTGGACTGTGTCCTTGTTCTAAAGTTAGGCTTGTCTTCCATGAAACATCCCTTATCGATGTACCATCATTCAGCTAATATCCAAATAACCCTGAAATAAACTGGTTAATTAATAACAACCTTCTGTTATGAATGAAGCACTTCATTGGCCGTACGTACCTGGAAAGTGACTGAACTATAGGAACGACTGTGAGGACATGTGTGTTGACATTCTGAGTGTAACCTTTGCCGTCTAGTGGAAATGGAAATGAGTGGAAATATGTACAATGTAGTGAACTGTGTTTTTAGGGAAATTGGGAGAGTAGATTTTGGCAGTTCTGGCCAGATAAGTGAAGGTCAATACAGGATGTCAACCCCATGATAGAAAATCTTTATATGGTTTGACAAATAACATTCTCATATCAAATATTTTACACACATATCATATGTTGCATATGAACATGTTCTACTGTAACAATGAGAAGTAATTTAGTTCAATTTCAGTACATATGATTATAAAGATTTTACATTCACCAAAATATATGTGCATTATGTGTACATTTTAAGATATATATTTTTTTATTTACCCATGTCATTTACGTTATACACATGCTACAAAAAAAATGTGTCCCTGGTAATTAAAGCAGAATAATTTGTCACAAATTATCAACCTTGTCATTAGAATAATTTTCAGTCACTTTAACAATAGTGTAAACCAGGCTTATATATTATAAATGTCATGTCATGTGTACGTATGGACAGTCACACATCAAGCAATAGAAAAGCCTATTATGCTTTTTTCTTTAAACAAAAGCAGATTACGAAAAAGCGAATAAGCAAACACACTACCAGGATATCTGAAAGCACCTCACGTATCAGCACTGTTACATGTCGAGAAAAGAGTTTGTTCCCTGACCGGGAATCGAACCCGGGCCGCGGCGGTGAGAGCGCCGAATCCTAACCACTAGACCACCAGGGAAGCGCTGAGTAAAGGATTGATCGAAGTCTCTTTTAAGTGTACAATAAAAATAAACCGCTCTTGCGACAAGAAGAGTTGTAAGAATGTTTGACAAAGATTAGGCTGGTAATTCAACGGTGACAAATAATCTTCGCTTTGCCCTTCATTTTCATGTAAATACCCTGACTCACACGCAGGGACATAAACAAAGACAGACAAAGCGGTCAGTCTGGTTTGATCCAGTTTGCAGAACAGCGGACAGTACTGTTCATGACGTCACCACGCTGTATAAAAGGCCTCTCTCCGGAGCTGAAGTTCAGACAGCATTGCGGTATCGCTATTGGACGTGGAGGGTTTTAGCCACCCAAATCTTTTCAAATGGGCCCCGTTGCCTAGCGTTTTCCCCCTAAAAGCCTCCGACTGAGTTGCGCAGGGTGCTACGAAACATCAGCACATACAAGAAGGTGAGTTTTAAGAGCGATTCCGAGGACACTCAGTGCATGTCTTTTGTGTTTTGGGGGGAGACATGGCACGTCAGCTATGATGGTGCGGGTGGGAGTCGCGAGGCGCTGTTGTTTTGCTCTCTCGGTGTGCTAAGCTATTAGTGGACTTTTTACTGATGAATCCACAAAGCTCATTAGCAATTTACGAATAACATCTATTTAACTTGTATGTCGTTTGGTTAAAAATGTTCTTTTGTGCGTTATCACGCAAATCATGCCGTTTTGTAAAGTTTTATCGTCTAATACAGTTACAGGGCGGTTAAGCCAGTCGGCCTAGTTTTAATATTTCCATTTAATATGTACAATTATTCCGAATAACCTTCAGTGAGCAAACTGTACAGAATACGGTTTGTCTTGTTTTTCTCAGTTTCCATAAAAACAAGAGACCGTATTGAGTTTGATTTATGGAAAGATGGGTAAACTACTCTAATACAATGTTTACTTTGTTACACAACATTTTTAACATTAAATAATAAAGCTCAGCTCTGACCTCCTTTTAAATGTCCTTGTCTTCAGTTGTGTAACAGTATTTTACATGTATACATTGCAATACGCCACCTCTAGTAGTTGTTTTTTTTTCTATCCATCTCTCGTAAAAGCCATTCAACCAGATTTCTTCTCTTTCTAGGTTACCATCTAAAGCACAGTTAACAAGTGTGAAGCATGGCAGCTATCCCAGCTAGTGGATCTCTTGTAGCCACCCATGACTATTACCGAAGTAAGAACCTCACTCATCATTAATGATACATGCTGTGCAAGCTTCATCACATTTAACTTGCATTTCCAAATCAAACACTGTTCACCATCCCATCTGTTTGTTCTCAGGGCGCCTTGGCTCTACATCAAGTAGCAGCTCGTGTGGCAGTTCGGAGTACACTGGGGAGGTTATTCCACATCACCCAGGTGTGTTTCATAAATAAAAATAATAATTGCAGGTTTTCACTGATTTCATCATTTTCACATTATGACTACTTCAAAAGTGTAGAGATCTTAGCAGAATGTACTGTTAAAAATAAATAAATAAATAAAAAATAAAAATAAAAAGAAACAAGATTGTAAGTGATATGATTCAGTAGTTGTGCTAAAAGTGATTGCTTTCATGATTTGTTCCCCCATGTACCCATTTTCCAGGCCTGCCCAAACAAGACTCTGGTCACTGGTGGTCCAGCTTCTTCTTTGGGAAGCAGCCGGGTATGGGCTCCCTGGCTGAAGAGGCCCAGCAAACGTAAGTCGTAAACTTCTGAGTTCATTAAAAAAAAAAGTGTGTGTGTCATGTTTTGTTATTTTTTGTCTCTGTGCAGATCAGGGCTGAGCGTCACCAACGGCCAGGTGATGTGTGTTGCTCGGGATCTGGTGAAGAGGCAGTTCAGCGAGAGTAGTGATGCTGGGAAGTCGGAGGCAGGGACCCCTCATTCCTGAGCCTATTTGGGGGACCAACGCTAGGGGACGGGAAATTGTCCTTTTTTTTTAAATTTTATTTTATTTTACCCCTTTATGTGTAGAATAGTTTTTTTTAGGTAACTTCATAACCATTAGTTTGTGAAATGAAGCGTTTTTGTACGTTTTTACACATCTGTAACACTGTGTTTTTGTTACTACTTTTCACTGTCACCATGTGCACAGAAAAAAATAAAATGTTAAAGTAGCCAAAACTTTTGACTTTTCTTGGTTATGACTGGTGAATGTATGTCTGTTACATGCTTTGGACATGTCAAATCCAAAGTGAACCCTTTTTAATTGTTACTTGCACCAGATTAAATGCTTATTAAACACTTCTCTACATGGTACATGTGTAATAATGCAGCAATACTTTAAACCATTTTCATAATTGGTTTATTTAGTCAGTGTAAGCTTATTTTTGTGCTTAACCCTGCATTTGTGAATGTGTTGACGAGTTCCTAATGAAGAGCGATAAGGCTGTCCGTTTTTCTCGACGTGTTTAAAAAGCTAATCTGGAGCTGTTGCGTAATTGGCATGTTCCTTCAGCTCGAGTGAGTCTTGTGTGTGCATTCTGTTGTGGAAACTTCCTTTTGAGTCACATTGAACATTAGGAAAAACAAGGCTTGTGAAAAAGTGAACTAGTCAACAGGGAGATAAATTTAAGTAAGGCGGTCAAATTCTGATTCAGGCTGTGATATAATGTAATGAGGAAATGGACTGAAGGGATTTTTTTCCCCACCAAATAACTTGATCAGATAAATACAACGATTCTCCTCAAGGGCTTGCATATTTTTCGGGTCACTGAGCCCTAATGACCGTGTTAATGCAAAAGGTTTTTCTGTTGTACAGACTATCATTTTTTCCAGTCTCTCTCTTCCCCTGTGCTTGGCAACAGGTTGGTGCAGGGGAGATCAAGTAAAGCTTCGATTGGATGCTGAGAAATGAGGCTGCACACATCCTTCAGCAAGGGTTCAGGAGGTTCAACACAAGAGAGGTGTTTTTGCTAGGGGAACGCATCACGAGACAGAACATTGCATGTCTTTTCTTCCATCCTCCTCAGATGAATGAAATGGCTTAATATGCACAGGTACAGCTGTTAGGAAGCTATGCACAGCATGTAGACCAAGTCCTTAAACCCAGTCTTTAAAAGCAAAAGAATATTCTGTGGCTCAGGGAATGTTGGGTGAAGTCTTTAGATAAAGTGTAGTTCAGATGTCTATTTGATCACACGGCCAGCAGGACCTAGCTGCTTGGTTGAGGCTGGGCCGGATGACGGACTTTTCCAAACTAAGCTTAAGACCCATCGTTTTGGCTCCTGTTCTGACAAACCTGCACAGAGAATCACAAAGATCCATCCCAAGTGTTAAAGATTCTTGAATATAGGTGAATTTATGAAATATCAGTATTTTGCTTTAGTACAACTAAAACAGTCACTAGACACTTTATTGCGAACATTTGTAACCCCTGATCATGTGTGCAGTTATATAGTCATGTGGCAGCAGTACAGTTAATATAATCATGGAGGTACAGTTCAAGAGCTTCAAGTAATATGACAATTAAACATCAATCTTTTGCCTATACTGCCTTTCCTGTGTAAGGCATAAACTAGACAAAATTACTGTCATTAAAAAGTAATCAGATACATTACCTTCTGATAAAAGTAACTAGTTCGACTACTTTTCCGTTGCAGAAAATGAAAACTCCTTTGTGATTCCTCACGCATGGTATTTAGTCAAGACCTTCATAGTTATTCTACCACTAAAACAAGTGTGCTTCAAAGTTGAAATAAGAAAAAATCTTAATGAGTAATCGTTTGTACAGTCAACATACAACTTTTTTCCCCCCAGTGATGATAATCATTGGAAAAGACGATGGAATCTGTTTATATCTACACTCTGAAATCCTGACGTGTGTTTACTGTACCTTGGTGCGACGAGGCAGTTTTGAAGGTAGTGACCTGCCTTTGCCTCGCTTGTGACAAACTACAAGAGAAACTGTAGACAGGCTGTATTGTGTTGGTTGGACTGGAATCTATGGATAAATACATAAACATAAGTCAGTATACAGTATATTCAGTATGTAATCTTAAGTCGCTGCATTTGTCAGTTTGCATATGCTTTTTAAAAACTCAGAGAAGGAGGATAAAGATTTTTTTTAAATGTATTTATTTATTTTGAACTAACACTAGCTGCAGTACTACAAGAGATGTGCTGTTGGTCTTGTTATAATAGTCAGGCAAAAGTGTGGGTTCAGGAAAACACTCGTTTACGACTGGTTGTGTGCTTGATGCAATCTACTTCGACTATGTTAATAGAATTTAACACACTGCATTGAGAGTGTTAATGTGAAAAATGAGAAAAGTTGAAGATTGGGTTCACTTATTGTAAACTGGGATTTTTTTTTTTTTAAAACTTAGACAGGGTGGAATTAAAGTATCTGGCAACCATGCCTCTAGCCAAACAAAGTTAAAAATAGCACTGTACTTACTCTGGTAAAAGTGATTCGTTGCCAGTAGACATGCAGCAGAGTTCACACTGCTCATGGTCTCAGGATAGCTGGACAATATTTGGAAACTCCGAAACGTCCTTTCGGAACCTAACATAAAGAAAGAAGTTTAAAGTGTGCGCTTTGCCACTGCAAATAAACTGGAAATGTAAAGTTGTTCATGTTTTCCCAGCAAATGCTGTCTAGAAATGTAAAAAAAAATAATAATAATAATTGTATTTTCTGGCAGTTAACTTTCCATTTTACTTGCAATGACTGAAAACTATATTAAAATCGGGTTATTTTAAGTCTTCCTTAAAAGTGAAAATAGTTAGAAAAATTATACCAGAGTGAAAAAAAGTCCTCAATTAAATTGACCTAAGCAAAACAATCAACTAAAAATAATGCAACAAACAATACATCTGTGTGCGGCCGGACTCAATTTTTCTGTTAAAGCATCGCAACATTGCATTTAGAAAGCATTACTTGCTTAACCATTATTCTCAAGAAAAGGGGTGCAATGGCTCCCAGCCCATCCCATGCAGATCTGTACAACTGTGCATTACAACATCTCAGGGAAAGTCAGGATATGTTTGTCCCTGATCTATTGAAATTGCAAAGTGTGCAGAGGACATCCTCCCCTACACAGAAACCCAAACCCACGCAATGCTAAAAACAGAAAGATTGTTGACATTAAATATAAACCTGTTGATTCTAGATACATGCACCTCTTCTTATCATAAGTGTGTCAAAGGGCAGATGAAGCTCTTTCCCCTCCCTCCAGCCGCAGCGAGGTCAAACTGTTAATAATATGCACTTCATCCAAAACAAACAAAGCCTGTTTTTTAACAGTGTACTGGAATCCATGAACCATAACCCGAAGGTCTGTAATAAAACAACAACAACAACCACAACATATTTCATCGTCATCAAAGCTGTATAGTTATTAGTTTACTCCAGGGGTGCGGGTTCGAATCGCTCCTCCATTCTGTGTGAGTGGAGTTTGTGTCTTCTCCCTGTGCTTGATGGTTTCCACAGTCTAAAGACATGCAGTGCAGGCTGGCTGGCATTTCTAAATTGCCTGTAGTGTATGATTGTGTGTGTGTGTGTGTGTGTGTGTGTGTGTGTGTGTGTGTGTGTGTGTGTGTGTGTGTGTGCGTGTGTGTGTGCATATGTGTTTGTGTGTGCGCATTTGTTTGTGTGTGCCCGTTGGTTTGACAACAACCCATTGTGCCCAAAAATCCCTGGGACAGCCTTCAGTTCCCTATAACCCTATACAGATAAGTGGATATTTTTAATCCATATCTTAATAACTCTTAATATCTTAATATACCTATATTTATTACTATCTTAATAAAATAAACAGATATGCCTACAAGTAATATTTGAAAGTGTTTGACTAAATTTCTGTAGTTTACTCCAAGATCCCAGCGTGCGTGTGTGAATGTATGATGTACTCTGACGTACTCATTCAGAGTGAATTCTCGTCAATTGCATCCAGCGTTCATGGGTTAGGTTTTAAATTCACCACACCACTAAACTGCTGGTAAAACTGGTGATTTTGTAAAGTAAATATGGCCAGATCATTGCTATCAATATGAAATTTCTCTGAAAATAGCACCATTGATTGTAGATTTCCTGTTATGTTGCAAAACATGCCGAATGACTTGCTTGATGACAAAAGCTCAGGCAGAACAGACTTACAGATTACAGTAGTGAGGCAGTCTTTCTCACTAATTACATCTACAGTACAAAACAATGGCCACTGGCAGGTGAACTGAATCCATTGATCACCAACGGTATACCAGTAAACTGGTGGCATGATCATGGGCACACAAGGTAAATTTAAGCCTGTCTGGTCCATTCCCACAAAAAAAAAGCCAATGCAGCACAAATTGCAGAAACAAAGTAAAAGCTGGCCAACAGACAGACACCAGAACACCCAGTGCAACACCTTTCTCAATATGGGGCCCATAGGCAATGATCCCAAGGCCACCAATCCGGCATCAAAATCTCCCAGATTCCCATCCGATCAATCATCCATGGGATGCGCCAGAGGCGCCACCCAACAACCCTCAGCACCCAAAGGATCCTCTGCCAAAGTCCTGGTGCCAGACACCACAGCACACCCTCAGGGGCCAGAGAATCCCAAAACGGGATCCCAAAACTTATTTTGGGTTAAATTATGGTTATAATGTTTTTAATGTTATGACTGATCGGCGTATTAAACCTCAATTGTTTTAGTTGTTGTTACACTTCCTGTTGTAACTCATTTCACTTCTATTTCATTTCTATCTTAAAGTTGACTGAGATAACTGGTAACCTGTTTTAGCATTTAGCCCACTCACTATGTGAGCTACTTCTGCATGACGTGCTATTGAGCTCTTCTGGCAAAATTTCTAAATATAACTTAGAGAGATCATATAGTCCTACCTCAGGGGTGCATCCAGTATAATTTCCTTGAGTTAAATGATGGTGCTTGAAATATATTCAGTAAAAAATGTAAAGTTTGTGGGCACATCACAGTTTTTTTTTTGCACAGTTTGTGAGCCCTCCTCTAGCCCTTGGAAAGGGTGGCTCCATTCCTAGCTCATAACTGACACCAACATGGTGGGGTGTGTTAGGCTGATAGGAGTGTATCAGGTGCAACAGTGGTACAAGGATGTTTAACTCTATTTTCCCTTCATTTTTTTTTTTTTTGCTTCCACTAACCCATTGGTTCTCAACCCTAGTCCCAGAGTAGCGCTGTCCTGCACATTTTCATGCTTTCTCAGCTCCCAGAACACCAGATTTAACTAATCAACTAATTAACAGTCTTTCCTTAGTTGAAGTGGGTGTATTAGAGCAGGAAATCACTACAATATGTCCTTCAGGACTAGGGTTGCTCTACCACTGCTCTAATCCTTTATCAGTGACAGTTTCTGTCCACAGGACTGCTCTCGGATAGATAGTTTTGGTTTGGACCTGATTTTTAACATATCAGTCACAGTGAGCTATTTAAATTCCCTAGTCATGATGTTGTGACCTATGCAGCAGGTAAATTCAATAACATCGTAAATGTTGGTACCCACCAAACAAAATCAAGATTGTTATCTCCAGCACAGGTCACATGATCCGTGCAGTAAAAATACTGGTGCAGTTGTATCAACCATCAAGATGTGTTCCATTCATGTTCATATGCCCACCAGTACAATCATAAGATAAGTATTTTTTTATCACAACATCGTTGCAGGTGCTGGAAACTGCATCTTCTACAAAAGACCCCAATAATACATACTCTGGCTCTTGGCATTGTTTTCTGAGCTATGCAGCAGTGACGTGTGGATGGTTAAAAGAACCATGCAATATACGTAATAAAATAATTTATCACGTGAATTTTGGATGATTAAGAAATATGCCGTCTGTTGACTGTCAGTACACTACAACACTGGGGTCTAAAACAAATGAAAGACCCAGTATTGTATAAAATTTTACACATTTGCTGTACACTGGGAAGGTAGCTTTTGCTTTTGGTTTGGGACTTTGTTCCATTACAGTTATCAATAAGATGACGTATGTTACAAACGGAAGTACAAGGGTCTTTGGACGTACAATAAAAGTATATCATGTTTTTTATTTATTTGTTATTTATACTATCTATGAGCAGATCTTGACTTATGTTCTTTAAAAAAAAACTGTCACAGATTTTTGTAACCCATCACGCTATAATTTTTTTTCATTCCTTTTGATCTAACCTTATACATAGGTAGCATACAGTATATACAGTAAATGGCAACAAAACTATTAGCTTATCAGATAGATCGATAAATAGATAGATAGTCATACCTTTATTGCGTATAGACTTTTAAAATCCTTGTAGTCAACAATCCTTGTTGAGTATGCTGACTGCTTCTTGCATGTTATGAAGTATAGATGCTTTGGCAGGGAACTGTACGAACATAACAAGCCACCAGGATCTTTATATAGACCCCTTCCACTCAGGAATCCTCCAGATGCCAGACACCCCAGCACTGCTGAGCGATTGGTTAAGGAACAGAGGCCGCCCTCCATTTGCTTTCCTGACATTTTCTCAAACTTGGAGGTGGCGTGACTTAGAGCTAAGCTCTCATATTGAACTTTAAGTTAACTTTGAAAAGTGAAAGAACATGCTTGTCATATTTTGCACCCCTCCCGTCTAATCAGTTGAAGTGCGTGTCTTAAGCGCGGGGGGTGGCTTCTTCCTGGAAAGAAAAGTGTGCATCACATCAAATAGTGCTCATGTAAAGTCATACAGTATAATGTAGGACTCACTACTTCTCCATTATAGTATCATATTAAGAAACTAAAAGCAGAAAGGCCATGTCCTTTTGGATGGATGGCATCCAAATACTTGGAAAAGGATTAATTTGTTTAAAAGTTGGTAATATCCCTGGCTGAATGTACAGCACTTAAAAAAGGCACAGAGACATACTGAGACGGAATGTACTGGCAAAGCCTCAGCCTGCTGTGATGTTAATCTGCCACATAAAAAAAACTGACGTTCAATAATGCCATTTCATATAACCTGCTTGAATCATCAGAAATGAATATACAGTACAGTGGTGCAGCAGGTAGAGTTTCTGCCTCCCATCTTGAGACTCCTAGACTCATTCTTGAGTGGATTTTCCCATCTTCTGTGGGTTTTCACTGGATTGTCTGAGAAACTCTATTGTAGGATGTCTGACTCTTTATAGCTGAAATCTAGCACAATGTAGTAACTCGCCTACTATAACACGTACTAAATCTGGAACTGAGCTCATAAGTCAGATCAGGTGACTACAGTTGTTCACCTTTGTACACTTTTCCTATAACTGAAAGAAATGTCTGTAATGTTGCCTGGTAGCTTAATTAAATACATCAAGCAACCTTACACAGGCATATACATGTATAGTTACAATCAGTTCTACACGTACAGTGGCGTGAAAAAGTATTTGCCCCCTTCCTGTTTTTTTTGTTGGCATATTTGTTACATTGTTACAAATGATTCAGATCATCTAACACATTTTAATATTATACAGTGATAACCCAAGTAAACGAAAAATACAGTGTGGAAAATATGTTTTCTTTAGTTCGGGGAAGAAAAGCTGTTCAAACCAGACTTGTAAACCTTATAACAGGTTGTGCCACTCTTAGCTATCAAGTTTTTGTGATAACATGCAATGGGCCTTTCATATCACTGTAGATGTATGTATTTTTCATTTATTTTTTACATAGTGTCAGATCATTATCATTGCATTGCAATTATTTATAATGATAACGTAAGAGTCACACAAAAACCTGGAGACAAATTTAACATGTTTAAATTTCTATTAACTAACAAGGCATAAATAGTCAGATAAATAAGTCTGGCCATTTGATTTAGCTAATTATTATTTACAGACCTGATTAGGTCCCACAATAGAATGAATTTTAAACAAATTCGTATAAAATTTCACCTTAAACCTCATCATTTAGTTAGACATTAATCATTGGAGACTTTTACATTCATGTGAAGAATCCACAAGACCCTTTGAGAACGGTGTTTATGTCCGTTCTAGATTCAGTATGGATTATTTAGTATGCAGCAAGACCCTCCCATATTGCTGATCACACTCTTGGTCAAAAACAAGCACTCAAATGGAGTTATCTCACATCATTATCTCTCATTTAAATTGTGTCTTAGTAATAATATAAGCACCTCATGAAACATACATGTACATCAGCTACTGCACAGAGCTTTATCAGCCTTATCTCCCAGGGTTATCAGCTATGACTGGGCCACTGTCTGACCCCACAGAACCTAATCAGGCAACTGAATGCTTAAAATCAACATTCTTTATCTATATCAGTAGTTCCAAACCCTGTTCCTGGAGGACCCATGTCATGCACATTTTAGCGTTTTCTTATCTCCCCCACACCTGATTTAACTACTCAGCCTAATTAATAGTCTTTTCATTGGTGTGGTATAGCAGGGTAAATGCTAAAATGTACAGGACAGGGGGTCCTCCAGGATCAGAGTTGGGACTCGCGGATCTAGGTAATGTAGCTCAGCTTTAGTAAAAAAAATTACTAGAAAGAAAAAAGTAGGAGCCCGGTATAATGATCACACATGCACGTATAAACAGGCCACTTGAAAACTAGAAAGCAAATGGTGTCAAAGTAAATTGATATTTCAAGGCTATAGTGAATTTTACAAACTTTCTTACTGCTCCCAGAATAAAACATTCTTTCTCTCCACATTCTTTTAGAAGACAACAAAAATAATTCTAGATTCTTATTTAATACTGTAGAAAAACTAAAACTAAAGCCACCATAGAAACATGTACACCTATAATACGGTAAAATGACTTCATGATTCAGGAAAGAAATTAAGAGGTTTTAAACTAATATATTTAAAGTCAGACGATTTGATAAAAAAATTATTTAGAGGACAATATAACTATCTCAGATTACTGATTAGAATGTTTCACTTCCCTCCATCAGTTATTTCACTAATGACTAATAACGAATGACTCATGAACTACTGTAGACCCTGAGAGTAAACATACTCCATTTTCCCATTGGCACTGGCTACAGTATGTTCCTAATTCTTTTAAACTGGCAGTTACCAAAACCAAGTTTAAAAATTCAGCCCCTTGTCAGCTATCAAACTACAGGCCAATATCAAATCTCCCCACTAACATAAAAACAGACATGCTTACAGTATACCTGCGTAGGAAAAACATTTATGGAATATATCAGTCAGAATTTAGGCCTCGTCAAAGCCCGGCACTGGGTAAAGTAGTACATGACAAATTAGAAAATGTTGTAGGAGTTAAGGGAACAGGCCTCTCCTGGCTCAGGTGTTATTTGACTGACTGTTATCAGTTTGTAGATGTACAAAGTGACTTATCTACACACATCAAAGTTCTGTGCTTCTTAAGGTTACATTTTATTTCAATTATGTTTTCTTCATCTACGTACACATTTGTCTCACACAAAAGTCTCAGTGGTTTGTATAACCTACTTGTGCTACGTTATTAGTGGTGCTTGCGAAGCAAAACATCACTTGTATTATCTTGCAGCCTTTTTTTTAACTTTAACGTTTTTTTTTATTCTGTACAAATTTGACACGTAACTAATCCCGTACATTATGAATGACATGTCGAATCGTGCGGCTTATTCAGGAATGGGGTGCTATGTGTTTTTTAAGGGTTGGGGGTAAATTACCCCCTGCTTAAAAAAATCCCATAGACTTAACATCGAGACCAACTTTGTCTGATTCTAGCGTTAAGCAAGAATTTTGTAAAAAAAAAAAAAAAATTGGTAAAAATTTACCACATTTGAAGAGGCTTGCAAGCTGTCAGAACACAGAACAAGCTGGTATAAGTTGTACCCCTGGGGTACAAGAGGTTCTCAAATTTGCTCAATTGACAGATTCAAAGGAACAAGTGCTCACAGTTGCATTCCCTGCTATAGTAACTTTCAACTTTGAAACTGAACCTAACTGTGGATACCATTGTCATAGAGACATGGGAGTGAGCTCAGGATCTTTGTGAAGCTGTCAAGCTTCTGCCCTAGCAACCACTTTAGAGTACCTTAGGAACTGATCCCTTAGACTCTCATTATAAAAGACCCTGAGGCACTTTTGCCATGGCAGGCAGCTCTCACATTTTCTTCAGAAAATTTACCTGTCTAGTTTCTAGTAGAATTTGTCCTAGTACAAGTAGTCATGTATAGTCTACTTTTACTAAGACAAAATGTACAGTAGATAGAAATAGGTTTTCTGATTACATAATACCTCAAGATGGCCTTTCTGTTTCATTATGTGCAGCAAGAAAGAACCTTAGTTTCTGATTTGATGCAGATAAATTATGTCATGCTTTTCTTAAACTAGGCAGGATTTTTTTTTTTTTTTGCCTTACTGTTCCACTGAGTGCATAAACAAACTTAGTAAGTCAGTCCTTACTAGAGCCAGAATATATGGCCACATAACTCCTCATTCACATCACAACTTATTAACACTGTACTTTCTGCCAGTGAAATTTTATATTGATTTTAAATGACTTCTATTGACCTATAAAGCACCTATAAAGCCACATTACCTGCTGACTGAACTGTTGGTATCTTATGATATGCCGCTTCACAAAGTGCAGGCTATTTGTTGGTAACTCATATGCTGAAGACTACAACAATGGGCGGATATTTTTCCCACAATTATGGAATATGGATTATTGGATGCTGAATTCGACCCCACTCTTATGAACTCACTCAGGCTAGTTGACAGTGAAGTGACTGGTTGTTTCTCATGACACCCTACTGTCTGTGTTTCCTTCTCGTTCTCCCTTTTAGTTACTTTCATACCTAGCCATCCTGCTAGTGTACCTGCTTGCACTCTGCACAAAACATATGTTAATCTTTTATATTACACGACATATTAACTGTTAAACAACTGCACATTTGATCATATAGCACACAGTTACAGTTTTGGTTTAAGTAGGACCTATAATAAGATTGAGTCTGATTCTTTTCAAGATTCCTTAATAATGGTGTCTTAGAGTTTTTTTTTCACCATTTATTTTCTCCAGGTTGCTCTTTAAGGACAAATTGTTAATGCTACATATTTTTTTAATCTATGCATTTCTTATTTTCTTTTTCCGTTTTTTTTCCATTAAAGCTGCTTTGTGACAAAAATTAATTGTAAAAAAAAAAGCTGTATAACTACTAAATAGTTAATTGACTTAAACTGTAAATGTAATTTTTACATTATTTACATTGACCTATTTTTATTGAGTCATTCCATCCAGGTGGGCATTCAGACTGCAATACAATACATATCTGAATTATTTTATTAATTCATACATTCATTTAAAATTTTATTGAACAAAATAATATTTTAATATAACTTTTATGAAGCAGCTTTACAGAATACCAGAAATAAAATTTTAACTTGCCTAAATCCATTTTTAACTAGACAGTTCTAGTTTGTGTGTGTGTGTGTGTGTGTGTGTGTGTGTGTGTGTGTGTGTGTGTGTGTGTGTGTGTGTGTGTTTTTTTTATATCTATTAAATTGTGCTTTAACCATTAACTTGGGAAAGAACCAAGTTTGATAACTTTGTCCACGGTTCCAAACAGTACCTCATGGAAGAAAAAAAAAAGAAAAAGAAAAAAAAAAACATTTTGTTATTTGCTGATCATGTGTTAAAAACATTGGTGTCACAATCAAAGTGAAGATTACATAAGATGCCAAATACTGCATGCAACTACACAAACAACTGATTTTCCCAAAGCGTACCATCATGGCATAAAAGAACTTACCTAAATTGATGTTACACAACATGCAGAAACTTGGACAAAGACTGCTGATGTTTTTTTCCACTATTAATGTTCACATGCTGTCAGAAGACCTGAATCACCCATTGGCAGAGAACACCTTGCCCTTGGCTCAGTCTCAGGCAGATTTGCTCAATTTCAGCATATCTCAGCTTTTTTTTTTTTTTAAACTTGCTGCATGAACACATTTCTGACCCACAAGCCGGGAATCAGTGAGTACAAGTGACATCAAAAAAACATTTGCATACATTCTCAACTTCATGATTTCACAGTTCTGTCAGCAATCTTATGATAACCACAAAAACTTTTTTTTTATTTCCTTGTGGCGAATAGATTCTGTCTCAATCACGCTCCTTTATCATATGAGGGACAAATTAAATGCAAACCCCATGACTGTGTGTGATGTAGGGAACATTTTGTTTAGTTGGATCCATACAATAGTCACTTATAAATGAATAGAAAGTTCTGATTGTCTGATCGCAGTAATACTGTGATGAAACATTTCTGTCCTGAGAGGAGGGTCTCATTGCTTCCATCCACAGAGCATAAAGGATCACTGAACAGTTGGATGTAAATAATACAGCTCTCTAACATGTTAGACCGTTAAGCTCACTTATTTTGCTTGTGTTTTACACTGAAGACATTTCTGTTTGAGTTCAAAAGTAGATATAAGTCAATATGTCAGTATTTAAGCTCTCATTTCCTCATATTTGCATAACATGGTGACAGACCGACCCAATCTCTACTGTAGGTAAGCAGAAGTAAGTAATAAAAATAATAAGACTTTTGTTTACATAGCGCTTGCATTTTATAAGGGCATAAAGCCAGCAAGGGCACAGACATCATTATTTAATTGTTTTTCTGCTTCTTGAAGCTTCCTTTAGGGTTTTCTTCAGTCTACTTACTGTTACGTGGTGCGATATGGAGAGTCGCACCACGAGATGTTATAATATTATAAGAGCCCTGACGCAGGGCTTTAGAGGGGGTCAGTGAAATAGGAGTTTGAAGGAGTGCTTATGATATGCACAGGAAGACCTTTCCGTTTGGAGATAGCGTGTGGGTTATTAATTAATGAACAAAAAGGAAACAGAAAACTGAAAACACTAAATAAACAGAGCTCCACCATCTACGGGAGAATGGAACGTGGCTCTGGACACTAAAACAAAAAATTTATAACCTCTCTGTCCCTTTACCCTTACCGAGGAGAGAGTTTGTGTGTTTTTTGTGTACACTTTATACTTAACCTGGGAGCGCACCCAAACCGATTCAGTCGCTTGCTCGCCGGCGTCTTAGCGGTTAAGATAGGGGCTGGGTCATGGTCTTCGTCCCTGATACCTTGCCGGTGCTACCTAAATGATCGCACGAAGTGCTGCGGTAAGAGGACCCTTAAATAAACACGCCGCCAAGCATTTTCAGGCAGGTTCAGGTCTGGTAATCGACTTGATCATTATAAAAATTTCCCACTGTTTTCCCCAAATGAAGTACTTTCTTGGGTTTTAAGTCATTGTCTTGCTGCATGATGAAGATCCTCCCAATAATTATAACTGAATGCTGTCTCTGTAAATTGATAGACCAAATGTTTTGTACACTTCTGAATTCATTCTGTTGCTACTAACTAATAAAGATTAGTAAGTCTATTCTACATGAATGATGAGCCTTATGTTTTCAATCATACACAGATTCCCCCCCCCCCCCCACCCCTTTTCCATCATTTCAGTAGATTTTGGTTCCAGAACCTTTAAGTCTCATCTTTATATTTCTTTGGAATTCAAATCTGGCCTTTAGCTCCTTAATGCTAATGAATGAATGGCATATCGCAGTCGGCTTCTATACTGATGCTCTCTAAGAGCAGTTCTTCCAACACTGGATTGTGATCCTGCCCTGTATATTGTAGTTTACTATATTATACAATAGTATTTACTATAGACATTTAGTACATGCTGTAGTCACCTGGAGTATTTACTATACTATAGTAATTTTAACATATTCAACAAATCAAAAACACTGTAGTATTTGCTGTAGTCTTGTTTTTTAACAGGGAGGTTGTCAGTGATGTTGGGTGGGGTTTTTAGGTTCCTCTGCACAGCTCTCACTGGGCTGCAGCTGTTGATTCCCTTGGATGACCCGATGATAGCTGGTTGTTAGTACACCAGCACTTTGTTTTTCAAAAAGTTTCAAAATGTTGTACTGGCTAGGCCCAATATTTATACAGTCGCTATGACTGAGCTTCCCTCAGCTTCCATTAAGAGCTCTCTGGACTTTATACTAACACACACACACACACACACACACACACACACACACACACACACACACACACACACACA
>JAAGKR010003774.1:0-69808 GCA_011419295.1 Clarias macrocephalus
AGGGGACGACGGGAAGAGGCGAGTGATGTTTAAAGCCCCTGTGTGAGACGCAGAGCTGGAGTCGTCGCTCAGGACAAGCTGAAAAGTTTAAACCGTCTGATTTTAAACTCCGCTTGTCTTTTTGCATTTTGGGAAAAGTTTTGATCCGTCCGTATACGTGTCTCGGATTTCCATCAGACTCTTTACCCACCTGGTGCTAGACATTTTACAGTTTTTTTTTGTAAAGAAATATTTACACACCTGGATGCTGTTGTATTAGTTATTTAAAAGGAAGTTTAAGTTTTAAAAAGTCAGGATGCTTGCGCCCACGCCCGCTCTCGAGCCCCACACCACACACAGGCTGACACTGGACTGCCGGAGCTGGCTGGATCATCGCCAGGCCCGGGGTAAGGGCTCCTTTATCTGACTTCACACTTTGTTCTCTCACACACACACACACACACACACACACACACACACACACACACATGCGTTTGTCTTCCTATCATAGCTACCCTTGTGAGTACTTTGTCAGCGCTACACACGAAATAAATCTAAACCCGATCATAACCTCAGGAAGTTATCTGATTGGTCTCCACAGGGTCAGAACGCTCAAATATTTCTGCCCTTTTGTAGATATTTCAATTTCAAAACCCTCTAAAAATATTTCATCACATACACAGAGCAAGGCTGATATTAGTACATGATAATAGGCTGATATTAGACATGTATGTGATAACGTATCACATAATAAAAAGTAATCTTGAGTATTATCTGATTCCTGTACATATTTAAAAATAAAAATGATTTAAAACTAAAACATGGAAAAAGTACATGCATTGAAAATACTGAAAAATATATAGACGGGTGGTTAAAAATCGATTCAGTTGATTGTAATGTTAATACTGACTTTTTTAAAATTAGTTTTTAATTACAAATGAAACTCAAACATTTGCATTTGAGGTGGTAAATTTCAATTTTAATCCTTAATCCTAAACTATTCACACATTTGCAGGCAACACAATAACTCGTGTGGTATAACTGAATTATTTTCCGAGTTTCTTTAGAATTGTTAAAAAAAACAAAACAAATATATATATATAATGAGAATTTTAAAATTGTGATACTAACAAAATCTCAATACAAATCGAATCATAATACGGTGGTGTAGTGGTTAGCACTGTCGTCTTCAAGCTCCAGGGTCCGGGTGCGATTCCCTTGCTTGGTGGGTTTCCTCCGGGTACTCCGGTTTCCTCCCACAGTCCAAAGACATGTAGGTTAGGTTAATTGGCATTCGCAAATTGGCCGTAGTGTGTGAATGATTGTGTGAGTGTGTGTATGTGTGTGTGCCCTGTGATGGATTGGCGCCCTGTCCAGGGTGTACCGAAGTCTCCTGTATTAGGCTCCAGGCCCCCTGT
The DNA here is from genome assembly GCA_011419295.1 of Clarias macrocephalus. Classification (NCBI taxonomy): domain Eukaryota; kingdom Metazoa; phylum Chordata; class Actinopteri; order Siluriformes; family Clariidae; genus Clarias; species Clarias macrocephalus. The sequence continues at coordinate 1,398 of JAAGKR010003774.1, forward strand.
GACCCTGAATACAGGATTAGGCGGTATAGATGATGAGTGAGTGAGTGAGTGAGATTAGTCAAGCTTATCTATATAAAACTTTTCCAGTTTCCCAAACAAGCAAAAAAATAAAAACATGATTTTCCATTTGTTTCTGCATCAGATCAGATTTGTCAGTCCTTGGGCTCTGATCAGCTTAGATAGTTGATCATAGTCTCCATGATCCGCAGGTCTTACCAGAGCAACTCCACGGCTTCATTTACTAAATCCGTGTGTTTGATGATTCTTTTATTTATCATCTAAAAAAAGAACATTTAAAGTTTTAATGTAAGATTTTGTGAAAATGCAACTCTTTATTTCCCAGCTTTTTTCGTAACATTAAATCAGATGCTTCTGTAAATGTAACCCTTTATAGAGCGCTCAATGAAATACTTTTTTGGGGGAAAAAAAAATCACAAAATAGCAAAAAATTAATAAATAAAATGGAATTTAAAAATTCAAAAGAATTTATTTATTTATTTATTTTTGCTATTGTGATTTTTTCCCCCCCCAAAAACTTTCATTTTATTTACAATTTTTTGTTTTGCTATTATGATTTTTTTTTTTCCAAAATCTTTTTTTATTTATGTGTTGCAAATCAAGGTCAGTGAAGTTACCATATATGGTTCCTCATCTGTTTAGAGTAGTGTTTATGTATGGATGTGTATATAAAGCAATATATAAAACAATATATAAACATAGAGCTAAAGGCACATTTATTTAAATATGAAAATGTGAAAAATAGAAAAATACTTTTTTTCTTTTTTTTTTTTTTTACACTTTTTCTCTCAAGGTACTGGTACTGCCACTTAAAAAAATTAAATAAACAATATTAATAAAATAATAATAATAATAATAAGACTTAACCTTTAATCGAGGGATTAAATAACATTTGATACATTTTATGTTAAACTGTCACAATATTTCAGCAAAAAAAAAAAAAAATAAATAAAAAAAATAAATATATATAATATATATCGTGATGTGATTAGGATTGATTGAATTGAATTTGATTTAAAAAAATTGAACAATAAAATAAATAAAATGACCTTGTGGTTATTTTGACATGCACTGCGATTGTGATTTAAACTGTGATAATTGATTATTAAATGCACTATTTTGTATTTAACTTATTTATCTAGGCTAACACCAAATAACGTCACACAAATATTGGGGAACTTCCACTTAAAGTTTTTTATCATGACATCAAACATATAAAAAAACAAACAAAAATACTTCATTTACTGACGAACAGTAACGATTGTAAGAGTAAAGTCGAATGAGATCTTTTGTCTCCGTTTGCACGTCAGTTTTCTTAGACTCCACCCAGGCAGGAGGAGCCTGATCGGGTTCATCTCCACCCCATGGAACTTTTTTTGCTGTACAGCGACATGTACGCCAAAATTTCGGCCCTAGTCTCTTTGTCCTGCTCGGAGCAGGCTGTCTCAGGTAGCGCGCTGTGTTTGTATCTGAGGCGTGTTGTCTTCACTTCACACCCCAGTGTTTGGTGTTTGATTGTGAGGACTGAGGATTGTGAGGATACTGCGGTATACAGAAACTTGGTCGGTGTCCACATATTTATGGACCTCACAGGACATGAAGTGTCCCCCCCCCATTTAAATATTTAAATTTTAATATAAAACCATTTGTCTGGACATGTTTGTTTATATCCTGGTCAGGGCTTAGACATCCCTGTGAAATAGGAATATGTGACTTTTCGGCTGGTCCTCATGAGGAAAAACTGTGTGTGTGTGTGTGAGAGAGAGAGAGAGAGAGAGAGAGACTGTGTGTGTGATGAGGATGAGAGATGACGGATGATAACCAACGATGCTTCCCGTGAGAGAGAGAGAACAACACGGAGCACGGGTATAGCTCTTAAAAATGGGCGGAGCTTCTGCTTCCCTATCATATGACCACGCCCCTTCCCCCCTCCCCCTGAGAGCCGATTGGTGTTCAGGAGGAGTGTGTATGTGCCACTGCTGTGTGGATAATCAGCGTTTATTTTTTTTTCAACACTTGGGAGCGCAGTCAGGGAAAAACCAAGGTCATCATGCTTCACTCGTTTTTTTCCCTTAGCACGCATCTGAGGTGCGCGTGAGGCTGTTTTTCCCTCAGTGCATGTGTGTGTGTGGAAAGAAAAGAGAGGCGTGTGTGAGCATTGCTGTAGCTGCATGAGAGAAGCTGCAGGCTAGGACGAGGAAACAGCATCTTTACGGTCTTCTCTGTCCATGTACGGTAAGGACTGCAGTTCTCTTTATTTGTGTACGTGTGTGTGTGTGATTAAAATCCCATCTGCTATTTTCACAAGGTCATGTCTGGCCGCACTTTTTTTTTTTTTTTGTCCTTGATGAGGAAGCTGCAGTGTGCCGGTAATGATGCGCAGCTCTGAGATGGAGCATCTCTCTCTCTCTCTCTCTCTCTCTCTCTCTCGTTCCATCGTCTGAGACGAGATCTGTTCACACACTCGAGGAACTTTGCTCGCTCTGGACGATGCGATTGGTCACGCGTCAGGCTGACGTACGGCGCCGCACGAGGCTCGGGATCGATCAGCCCGAGCCGAGGTTCAGAGCTTCGACTGACTCAGCAGGCTCGTCGTGTACCGAGTCACGATGATGGACGCAGACGCATCCCGATCCTCCGTCCACTCGATACGCTCCTGTCAGGGGTGAGAGTGAGGAGGATGTACAAATCAAGTGGCTTTCACTCGGCACTCATCCACCAGATACGTCATTTATATAAATTAAATATAAACTACGTTTTAAATATTAAATATACTGTATGTTGCAGATATGCATTTAACATAACAAAGATTTAAAATTCTTTTTTTTTTTTTGGCAGATTAAAAAAAATCTAGTGTTTTAGATATAAAAAATATATAATTATTAGTCATCTTCATGCAGCAGGAACATATCTTACAGTATTTGTGTCCTATCGCACAGCCACCTCTAAATGCTGGAGTATTTTTTTTTTATTTAGTTAGTTACTTAAAATCATTATTGAATGCTGCGTGTAGCTGTTAGAAAGGCGATAACAAAGAAACAATGTAAGATGGATATAGAGGTGAGGTACAATGTTATCTATGACATCTTTGTTTGGGAAAAACTTCACCTGGAGAAATTTGAATATATATGTAGGTAGTTTCCGACTTACGAACATTTCAAGTTACGAATTTTGCCTCCTTAATTGTCTTAAGTACTAATTTACTTAATAAATGACATTCTAGGTTTGCATGGTTTATTAATAAAGAGAGAGAGAGGGGTGTTTATGTTTTATATATACATGTAGTTTTCGACTTACGAACATTTCAAGTTACGAATTTCCGTTGATGTGAACAAATCACTGAAGTAGCTCACGTGTCTTAGTAATATTTACAATTATATACAATATTTTCAGTGTGTAAGTGAATGTATAAAAGCGAGCACGACGATAGAAAATGTCTGTCCTGTAGAACTGTCCCGATGGTGAATAATCATTATTTTGGAAAATCCTCAACGAGGCAGAGTACAGTGGAAAACAGCTGTGAGACAAAATCTCATCCGGGATTGCCCTCGCGATTTAAAGGCGCAGAGACAACGTAGTTACATTTCACAGGTGTGAGATTAATTTCTTTAGGCGCGGTTATGGTTTTTGGCTACATGATGGCAGTATGGGGAAAGAGAACAGAGATTTAGTCAAGTGGATCGGTGCGATTTACATTGTACATTAGTGCCTAAGGCGTACAATGTTAAGTTACTTTGTCAGACTTAAGAACAAATCCGACTTACGAACGTGCTTCTGGAACAGAACTTGGGGACGACCTGTAAGTCGGGGACTATCTGTATCTTATCAAAACACCCTTACTTTACATAATTGCCTCCTTAATTGTGTACAAATATGCTTTATGTAAGGATATACATCTTTGTACAACCATTAAATAACAGATGTGATCCCTAGTACACTTTAAATTAATACACAAAACAAGGTGTTGAAAGTATTTCTTTCGAATCAGATCATGTGCATTTGTTTATCTTTTTTTTTTTTGTATCGACAACAGAAAGAGCTATTAATATAATCGTGCTCATGTTTGATTGCTTACGGACCTTAAAGAACAGTTAAATTGAGGAGCTTATACCCATAACAATAACTTATGACAAAATAGCGAAGTTTAAATAAAGTCTTAAAATGAATAAAAAAAATTAAAAGCTCGACACGGACCATACATGGTTCTCAACATCTATATCTCATGTGTAAGACTGTGAGAAAATGACGAGAAAAAGTCATAAAGTCACTATAGCAAATACAATGTGTTTTATAAAGACTGAACACGGACGAGGCTGGACGAGTGTGCAAATGCGGCGGTCATGTGACAAAGTGTCAAAACAAACAAGATGGTGGAAATCCAAACGAGTGAAGATTTGTTCTTAGCAGATTCCATATATTAATATATATATATATTTTTTAAACAAGTTGGCTCTGTGATCAAGTCCGCCATGATGGTTGTTTTCGAAGGAAATTATAATGAGGTCTCAGGTCATGGAAGGGAGGTTGGGTCTAATTAGCATACTAAAAGTACAGGCTGCACAAAACAGTTTTTCAAAAATTCTTTTAATAGATAGATGTGCAAGGCCAAGACAATAACGGTATCACTCGTAATTAGTATGGATATTCTCCTCATTTATTGTGTACTTGTAGAGTCTGAATCAACCATTAAATTGCACAGTTTAAGTGGAAAATCAGGTATGATGATGAATGAATTATTTACCTGTTCGTTTGTTTGTTCGTTTGTTTGTTTTTGTAAAGCAATTATTTTTAATAATTAAGTCTGTACGTTTGCATGCAGTTGTGTTAATCTGATTTAATCGACTAAAATCTGACATTAAAATAAATGTAAACATGTTAATCGTACGAAATTGAACTTGAACTAGCCACCCGGATGACGCGGTTGGAGGTCGAGTGTCTCCTTGCACGTGTAACTCGGTTGGAAGCCCAAGAAAGAAATTCCCACAAGAAAGTCCCCCCCAAAAAAAGCCTTTCCTCAGTCTACAGTCGGCTCCACCGCAGTGCGTGCGTACAGAATAATAGGACAAGGACGAGATTTCACTTTAAATAATCATGACGTGTTTGTGATTTCGCGGAGTTGCAGGAGAAGCCAGCTGCAGCTCGTCCTCACTTTCATGTAAAAATAGCAGAAAGTGGGCTCAGGACATCTCTTACGTAACCGTGCCGAAGGGCACCATGTAATTTCTTTCTCTCTCTCTCCTCACCATGTGACCCAATCACACTAATGTGTCTGAACTGCAGATTCCCTCCTCACATCCGCTTGCTTATTTATAGGGGGAAAAAAAGACGATGAAATTCTCTACATAGAGTGCCTGTGAGAACGACGTGTGTGTGTGATCATCGTAATCTCGGATGAGGTGGGATTTGGAATAAGTGAAGAAGTGTCGATGTAGGACAGCAGACGAGCGAGTGGGAGGATATAAAAAAAAAGAGAAGAAGAAGAAAAGCCGCTTAGTTTCGCAGAATAATCAAGACTCGACACTCCATAATCTCGCTTCTGTTTCAGGCTGTAATTTTCGGTCGTCTCAGGAATTAATTATCCGAAGAGGTTCGAGCGCCTCGAAGGCCTCGTTCATGCTGAAGTGCTCTGGAGCGTAGCGCGAAACTGTTCTTATATAAATAAAAAATAATAAGTAAATAAAAAAAAAAAGTGTTTCAGCGTAGATATGATACGGAGCAGCGCCTCTGTTACATCTGAAAACATGTCGAAGGCATCTTGTCGGACCTGACACCAGCCAGACACCCCAGAACGGGTGGAGTTTTCAAATCCTCTCAGTGCAGACGGTGATGAAGTCTGATGATTAGTCTGAACCAGATCTCCTCAGAACGGCTCAGCTGTAGACTGTTGATTTTAAAGGTCCCATGTTTTACTATTTCTTTAACAAGGCAAAAAAAAAAAAAGTGTGTTAATGTTCCAGCTGAAATGAATTTTTATACCTCAAATATCATACAGTTCTACTCCTCCTCCAGACGTGCCATTTCAGTGTCTATTCAAAAGAGCAACATGCCTGGGGGCGGGACCTCTCTCGTATGAGGTCACAACATAGGAAGAGGAAATCTAATCGGCTTTGTATGATCTCAGCCAGAACCAAAATGTAAAAATACATATGTGACATCTCGCACTCCAGACGATCGGATAGAGTCACTGTGATTGACAGGGGAGTGAGAGTAAGCCCCTCCCACTCAGAGCACAGGCAATTTCGCATTAAAAGGTTTTTGTTTGCCGGTCCAAATCTCTGCCAATCAATCAAAACAAAACAACAAACTCGCAGTTCAATCACGATCGGCATGGCATAATTAAAGTGGAGTCTTCTTCACATCACGTTCGTCGTGACTCATTTTCACCGAGAGAAACGCTGACCCGCGAGAACGTCTCGGCTCGTGCCGAGTCAGGAATGAGGCAGCGAGTCGGGTTTGCCTCGGCAGCAGTTCACTTAATTAAATTAAACTCGCTTTTTATGACCCTCCTCATCTCCTCTCTGATTTTTTTTTTCTCCCGCGTCTTTAACGAGCGGAGATCGAAGGTGCGCGTGAACCTGAGAGAGCAACAATGCAAGCATTTAAAAAAAAAAAAAAAAAAAGCACAGGAGAGGAAAGATGAGTTTGCTTGTTTACTCTTGCATCTTTTGCGCCCTGCATCTCAGCTCGATAGTGTCGACATTTCAGGTTAAACGTCCCGAGCTGGACCGAAGCGGGAGACGAAAGACGGCATCAGAGAGATCGATTTCGCCGTCGCACGTCTGCAGTCAGGCGCCTAAAAGCATAATCAGTGGTGTTCCGATCATACAGGGCGTCCAGAAATCACTTCTGCACCGAGAGATGGATGGATGGATGTCAGGATTTATATTTCCATATCGTTTGTTGCGCTCATTTAGGTCACATGACCATAAAACGTCTGTAGGCCGCGTATCAGTATCAAGGAATGATCAGGAACTCGCTGTAGAGAGAGCTTTTATAACGCAGAAGAAGAAGAAGGATTTGTTTCGTGTCTGTGTACGTTCGATTAGAATAAACATGAAAAAGAAGGATGGTGTGTCTGTGTGTGTGTGTAAGAGAGACAAATCCAGTTTCTGGCGAATCGCGAGCCTTCTGTCCTGTGGTAAACTCGACAGCTTCCTGCCTCATGAGCGCTCGTGCTTCCCCTCTTCACTTCTGTTTGTCTTTAATTTTGGTCTCTGTTTACAGAACATGCGAGAGTGATGAATCCTGAAGTGAATCCTTCATGTCCTTGCAAATGTATTGGCACCCACGTCGTCTTCACTGTTACTGCGGAATGAAGACACACTTTATTCGTTCCAAAGACTCAACATTTCTAGTATGGTTGTACAATTTGTTAGACGGTCTGAGAATTTCTCTCTCACTCTGTGTGTGTGTGTGTGTGTGTCTCAGTTTAGTTCCTCTCACATCAGGCAGTTTTCTCTCTGCAGGTGGTTTGGTGTGGCGCAACACCCACAGATACACAGGCATCCCGAATCCGTCCTCGTTATCAGCCAGACTGAAGAAGAACTTGCAGCACAAACACGCCAGCATTAGTCATAGGACACCCCTGTGCCCGGCGATTCAACACACACACACACACACACACACACACACACACACACACACACACACACACACACACACACACTCTCTCTCTCTCTCTCTCTCACACTCCCGCGCACACGGTTGAGTGCACCGTTTCTCACGATTTCACTGGCTGTCTCGGTCCGTCATCTCGTCTCATATTTCTGAAAATGATCGGTAGAGCAGCAGCAGAAGAAAATGTATTCTATGTTTTAGTTTCGATTAAAATCGGTTAAAATCGTCTTCAGTGCAGTTCAGGTTCAGTAAACTGTGGAGTCATTTTTAAGCAGTTAATAGGACACTCACTCACTCACTCACTCACTCATCTATCCATCCATTCATTTACTGATCCATCCATCTTTCCATACATTTATCCATCCATCCACTCATTTACTGACTCATTAATGTATATATCCATCCATTCACACACCCATTCATCGATTTGTTCATTCATTCATTAAATAATTTATCCCACTCATCCATTCATTTGGGCCTTTACTGTTTATCCATCCATCAATTCATGCACTGATCATGTTTATCCATCCACTCAATTATTCATCTTTCAATACATCATGCATCTACCCACTCATTCACTTATCCATCCATCCATCCATCAACTGATAGCCATTTGCTCACTCATCCATCCATCATGCATCCATACATCCCGTCAGCCGTCTGCCCATCCATTCACGCACCGATCATTTTTATCCATCCACTTATTCATCCATCTCCTAACACATCATGCATCCATTCCTCTCTTCATCCATCCATCCATCTGTCCATCTACTCACTCACTAATACATTCATCGATCCACTTCCTCACAGACTCATTTCCTTATCCATCCATCCATCCATCCATTCATTCATAAACTGATAATTTTTCCACTCACTCACTCACTCATCCATTCATCTTCTTTCCATACATCCGACCATTCACTCACTGACTCATTCATTTCCACCCATCCATCTGTTCATTCATTCATTCATTAACTAATTTATCTCTCCGTTCACTCTCTCACTCATTCATCATGCATCCATGCCTCTCTTCATCCATCCATTCGTTCTTTTACCCGTCCATCCATTCATCCATTTACACACTGATCATTTATCCATCCACTCACCCACTCACTCACTCACTCCTCCATCCATCTACTTATCTATTCACACTAATTTTTATTTATCCACTCACTCATCCATCTCTCATTACATCATGCATCAATCCATCTACTCAATAGCTAATACCTTTATCCATTCATCCATCCATCCATCTGTTCCTGCAGTCATCCATCCACTCGCTCACTCATTCATTCATCCATCCATCCAGCTCTCCCTCCACATACATTTAATTCTCTTTAGTTAAATTTTATTTGTATAGAACTTTTAACATTGGTTACTGTCACAAAGAAACTTTACAGAATTATGAAAATAAAATTATATACCGTATACAGTATATATATCCATCCACTTACTCATTCATCTATCATTCATCCATACACCCGCTCTCGATTTGTCCTCACGACGTCGCGTCGCTCCTCATCACGATACACACACACACCCGGGCCATTTTTATACGCTGGCTGTCACTGCTAGTTTACCATCTGGCGCCAGGTCGCCATTATTAGCCTGGAAGACATCCCACACGGCGCTGCAGACATCCCACACGGCGCTGGACTTCGAGCTATAAGTAGACGTCCGTGTTGATGGACATGAGCCTCCAGTCAGAATTTACAGAACTGCTACTGTACTGTACATACTCAAATCAGATCAACAGTGTGTGTGTGTGTGTGTGTGTGTGTGTGTAGATTTAAAGAAGGACTGAGAATGGAAAAAACAGTTGATAGACACGAACGTGTATAGCAGTTCATTAACTACGGGAAAAGACGACTAGCTGGGAAATTGTTTTTTTTAAACCAGATTAGGATGTTTTTAAATGACGATGCGAGACGGAGCTTGGAGACGAAGATCAGTTCTGATGCAAAGCGGCGAACGAACCGAACGGAAATCTTTATAATCTCAGAGTAAAGGTTTCTGTGATCCCCCTCCGTCTGCCCCAGCTGCTCTGCCAACTTTCATCCCTCGTTGGCATGTTTTAATTAAGTTGGTGGCATGAGGGAGTCGAGGCGGGGACATGGAGATTTTAAGAAGAGACCATAAATATGACGACGGTTCCTGGAAATAATACAACATAAGATATTTCTCTATAATTTTTAGCCATGAATATCTGGATTTCACTCGGTCATCTCTCACAGGAGCGAAGACGAGCTGGAAAAGTAGGGTAAGGAGAGGAAGGTTTTATTCTCTGTATTAACATAGAACAGCAGACGCAGGCTTGACGGTGGTGTCTGCTGAAAGACAGCGTCCCCCAGGGGTCCCTGTAATGACGTAGCTCAGAGAGAGAGAGGAGCCCGAACCCCAGGCAGTGCGCTCGCTCTCTCTCTCTCTCTCTCTCTCTCTCTCTCTCTCTCTCTCTATGTCTAGAAGTCTTGTAATTATTTTTTGTTAAAAAGAGCTGATTTAGACAGTGTTTGGTGTTTTTGCGTAAACATTTCAGCATTCAGCATTTCAGATGTTGTGATGTCCGAGCAGACGAAGCTGACTCATCTCTGCTGAGGAGCGTCGGCCAATCCAAAGTCAAATCATTTGTTTATTTTTGTTTTCTCGCGTATCAGCAGGGATACGAGAGAGAACCCGAGAAGAAGACGACGATCACGTTTCATAACTTCTCAGCTCAAGGTCATGTTTAGTGGATAAGAGAGGTTCAGGATTGGGTTCCTCACATCTTTTTACCCTTTGTATAAAACCACAGGAGTGTGTGACTGTAAAAGTTCTTAAAAGCAAATCTGTACAGTATAATAAAAGTGGACAGTTGGTGTGTCTGTACATTTAAAGTTATTAGCAAAAAGATTATTTGAAGGGCGTAGGACGAGTGATGGATTTCTGTTTGTTTGTGCACGCATCACATAAAAACTACCAAACGAATTTTAATGTGGTTTTCACAGGTGTATTTAGCCGAGGCTGAGGTAACATACTGGCTTCGTTTCATCTCAGTCGGCTCACGGGACGAGACGATAAGCAAATTTAGGCATTTAAATATCATTAAAAAAATTTTTTTTTTGTTTTTTAGAAATTAGTTTATCTCAAAGTCCCACAGATGGCGCTGTACTTTTTGTATATGCGCTTATGAGTGTGTGATCGAAATCTACGTAATAAACCTGATCTCACACCTTCATTCCACGCACTTTACATTAACACGTAAAAAGTTTAGTTCATCCCAAAATTCATTCCAACAGATGCCGCTGTTCATTTATTTATATATATATATATATATATATATATATATATATATATATATATATATATATATATATATATATATAAAAAACCTTCTTATCAGTGCGCAGTGAAATTCCACATGAACAAAGTCGTCTAGTTAAATATAAAACCTCATCCTTAATAGATTTCCAGTGGAGGATCGTTTCATAACCCGGGCTCATCTAAAGCAAAATCAGCCTCCAGCCGAGATCTGAGAACAACCAAATCGAATAAAAAACCAAGGACCCTTTCTAACACATCTCTCTAGTTCTAGATTTGGACGGCACAAAAAGGATTTCATTTAATTAAAAAACAGAACAAACGTCCCTAATGCACACCCCCTCGAGACTCTGCATAAATGCAGAGAACGGATTATTGCGCATCATCGGCGCAACAGTAAAAGAGACGTAATAATTCGCTATGGAGCGGAGGAACCATCAGGGGGTGGAGGAGGCGTGACGACATGCTCTAGGGCAAATCCTCGAAGAGGACATGAGACAATAGGGGTAAAAGATGAGTAGAAGTTTTTGACAGTAACCGAAAACATCCTGTGACTGAGGGTGAGGTAGGACCTCTTGATTTAGAAAAAAAAAATACAGGTAGTCCCCCGACTTACGAACATTCGAATTACAAACTTCCGCAGTTCATAACGGACCGCGGTCCTCCGAAGTTTCGTAGATGTGAGCAAATCACAGAAGTAGCTCAAAATATTTTCACTGTGTAAGCGAACGCATAAAATGTTCAAGGTGTGTGTGTAGGGGGTGCAGGAGAAATGAGTCGGTCTCGCCGGTTTCAATGAATCAGTCCGGGAGCACGATGATTGAAAATGTCTGTCCTGTAAATCTGTCCTGATGGTGAAGAATCCTAATTTCAGAAAATCTTCAATGAGTTCACAGTCCAATACAGTGGAAAACAGCTCTGAGACAAAATGGCGTTGGGGATTTACCTCGTGATTTAAAGGTTCAGAGACAACACTGTTACATTTCAGATTTGTGAGATTAATTTCCTTAGGCGCAGTTATGGTCTTTGGCCACAAACCATCACGATGGGGAAAGGGGTACAGAGATTTAGTCTAGTGAATGGGTATGCTTTATATTGTATATTCGTGTCGAAGGGTGTATATGACTCACTGTGTCTGACTTACGAACGAGATTAATTCCGGGAGCACGTTCAGAAGTTGGATTTGTTCTTAAATCGGAGATTACCTGTATTGTTGAAATGACTAATAAAAGCCTACTTGCACTTACACTTGAACTATGTAAGGTGTACAATCCCTCGTTCCACACACCAAGTAGTGCTCTTGATCAAGGGTTAGAGAGGGATTTGGGATTCAGCCTTGTGTTAGAAGCTAGTTAGCTTTGCTGCTCACATTAATGAAAGATTTAGAGGCGATTTTTGTAATGACTTGGAAGGAAATAAAGTGATGTTTAAGACGACATAACATTAATAGGTGTTTTGCTTAAAGTGACTGGGTGTGAATGTGGATTTTGTCAGGCAGTACTGCCGCCTCTTAGTGTAAATAACCACTGTAGAACATCTGGGACACCGGGTGATGCATCTAGTTAAACGTCTCAGTGCCGTTACAGTCTATTATCACCACTCGTTGTAACTCCTTCCGTCTAATCAGATCACTCGGTTGGCGCTAACTGTCGTAGAAATATTTTTAGGTTTATGTTTCACATGACCAATAGGAAAGGATGTTTAATGTTTATTATGCAACATTTATTAAATTTTGCGTAAGAGAGATGAAGAGAGTTGATTGATCGCAGGTTGCTAGGTAACGGCAGCCGCCTCCGAGGTGTTTTGAATCGCTAGCAATAATTGAACAAATACCAAAATAATTTAAGTATGAGGAAACGTGAAAAACAAGACTTTGAAAAAAAAAAAAGTTTGATAATTACTGTAAGCGAGCGTAATATACCGATTAATGTTTCGTACTAATGAACATCTCGGTGCTGTAACACGACCCTTGCGTTAAGGTTCGAATCCTGAACCTTCTCCAGACGTTTAAAAGCTGCACAGTGAAACCGAGGCGTCACTAACGCACTAAGCTCAGATGATGAAGGTCTGAGCAAACATTCCAGCTGAGAGTAAATCATTGTAAGTGATTAATATCGATCAGATTCCTCTGAGTTTAATTTTCCACCCTGTGTCCCAAAGCTAAGTCAAAACAAAGCACCGTTACTGAAGTGTTTATTTTTAAATTGTGATGGTTTTTATTTTTTAAGCCTCTTACGCTCTAGAGATTTATTTATTTATTTTTTTCCCCCTGGGGTTTGATGATCGTCTAGTGTTTTTCCATCCTAATATCTCTCTCTCTCTCTCTCTCTCTCTCTCTCTCTCTCTCAGGGGTGTGTGGTTGTTGCTGTGGGGCTTTCAGGCCCCGCTACAAGAGGCTTGTTGACAACATATTTCCAGAAGATCCCGAGGTGAGAGACGACCCAGCCAGGGTTTTACCGATCCTGATCTGCAGAGAAAATCCTCTTTTCTTTTTTTTAATCATCATTTCACTAAGGGTCAAATAGACCATGGAGAGGTTTTTATGTGTCATAATATAATACGAGGGCGGGTCAAAAATGATCCAAAACGTCCGTGTCTGCCCTACTGTCTTATCAGCACTTTCTGTTCAACACTCCTGGTTTCGCCAGTCACGGCGGTGCAGGTGTGAACGTGTTACAGCCGGTCATTTGTAACTGCGGCGTGAGCAGAAATGGACGCCTCACTTGGACACCTCAATCTGACACAAAAGAAGAGCATAAGAAAAGGAAGAGTTTGGAAGAAAAGAGCGTGAACAAGCAAGGTGAAAGTTTCGTAAAGAGAATCATTATTGGTGACGAGACACGAGCCTGAGAGTGAACAGCTGGCTATGGAACGGAAACGTCCTCAATCCTTAATCGACTGAGAAAAAGCTTAAAAGTCGACCATCAGCTGGAAAATTAATCTCTCAGTTTTCTGAGTCTCTCGGGGGCCAGAAGTATTGGGACATCAGAAAAAAAAAGATTCCGCAATCATCAGTCCTCGTTGAAGAGATGAAAGACTAAACGCGGAGGACAGGTATCCGACACCCTGAGGTGTTAGTGTCCTCCCTCTAGTCCTGATTTCGCTCCATCAGACTTGTACCTGTTCGGTCCCCTGAAAGCCGAACTACGAGGATGAAGACTCTCTCCTGATGAAGAAGGGAAGACGGTGGCGCATTCGTGGCTCGCAGCCCAACCTGAAACATTTTTTTAATGACCTCGAGTCTTTGATTCAAAAGTCTGGGCTACTTTGAGGTGTGATGATGATGTAGGACAACAAAAAAAAAATCATGCTAAAACTGACCCAGGACCATTAGGTGACTGCATTAGGATTGTTATTATTCTAGAATTGTCCGGGCAGCGAGGGCTGAATCCTTCAGGCGTGATGATTTGAAACACTGATAATTTCCTTCTGACTGAGCTAATGTAACTAGTACTACAGGATTATCAGGACAGCTGAGACATTCATCGGCTTTACGACTTTAAGCCAATATGGTTTTAGGACGGTAGACTTTCCTACTTTCCTGGCTGTCCTACTTTCAGGTGCTTTGATGCAGAGCGAGTGTGATGTGTGCTTTCGAACTGTCTTGCTCTTTGACAGCTCTGACTGTAAAGTAACATGAAATTACTGCACGTTCGAGTCAAAGCGGGACTTTTACGATCGTGCAGAATAACAGAACACCGTTCTGAGAGTAGAAACGTCCTTTATTCCTAATATTGCACTAATGCACTAATCCCAGTGTTTCACTACGAGCTTGAATAAAATCAAGGTAGAAAGTTTACTCAAGATCAGCCTGCCTGATTCACCTGTGAAACCCCGGCCCCCCAGGAACTCCTTCAATATCCCAAACATGTGGAAATGTCTTGAAATGTCGAGGTCAGGACTGTGACAGTCTCTCCCAGCCAAGTTCAAGTGGTGTTGGTGAATGATTGTGTGTACAGTTCCCACGGACATGATGTCTTTTGTAAATCTCAATCGCTTTTGCGTCTCCATTCACCAGAAATTTCCCGGTTTGACTCGAACGCCTCTTGTGTATTCCAGGACTCGTTATGTCCCTGTCAGAAACTTTATAAGTAGTAAAGAACTTTAATCTTTAACGTACATCTCTTATTTGTTTAAAGTGTTTTTTATTTACCCTAATCAACGTCGTTCAATTAAAACCCTTGCTTTCCCTCTCATCAATTCCCGCGTGTGATTGCGTGTAGGACGGGTTGGTGAAGGCCAACATGGAGAAGCTGACGTTCTACGCCCTGTCTGCTCCAGAGAAGCTGGACCGAATAGGAGCCTACCTGTCTGAGAGGCTGTGCCGCGATGTCGCCAGACACAGATACGGGTACAAGAAGAAGGGAATTTTAAACTTATTTATTTATCAATTATTTTTTTGCTTCCTGTATCCTGAAACGTACTTTTAAACTTATTTATTTATCTCTCTCTCTCTCTTTGTCTCTGTCTGTGTGGGGTGCGTCAGGTACGTGTGTATCGCGATGGAGGCCCTGGATCAGCTCCTGATGGCGTGCCACTGTCAGAGCATCAACCTCTTCGTGGAGAGTTTCCTAAAGATGGTGCGCAAACTTCTGGAAGCCGACAAGCCCAACCTGCAGATACTGGGAACCAACTCGGTAAAAACTCTTCATCCTGCCTATATAAATCTATTTAATTATTTATATACAGTATTTATTATAATATATTTTTATTCTATATGTTTTTTCTTCTAAATTCTAATTATTTCAAAACTATTGGCACCCCTATAAAAATGTATAATAGCAGCACAGAATCTCTGGTAATATTTTTTATTTTTATTCAGGAACAAGTTTTGAACCGGGTTTGGATCCTGATTCTTCATTTAATTTTATTTTTTATATATATTTTTATTTTTATTTTGTGGGTTCCTGTAACTCTTGGAGATTTGTCAGATCTACTGTAGCATTATCAGCTAAAAGATGTGAAAATGGGATACAAGGAGAAACGCTTCCAAGTGTGAAGTTCAGGAACCTTCAGACCAGCTTGTCGTTATGGGACACGATCATCTTTTCCTTTCAAACAAGACAGGACATTTTCTGGTTTCAATTTTCAATCTCTGAAACCTTTGCAAAACCGTTCCGGAAGAGCATCGTATTAAACCCTGTAGATTAAGAATGGGATGTTAACCAAGTTCATATTAATGTGAAGGCAGGCGCGCCAATACTTTTGGCAGTATGGTGTTTGATTAGAATATGCAAATTTTTTTTTTTTTTTTTTGCATTTTGGTGAAGTGGTTCTTCTGGCTGTGAAGCATTTAATCTGCTGGTAATATGTTCTCACCGGCCACTTCATTAGGTACACCTTACTTGGCTTAATTCTTCATGGCAGAGATTTATCGAGGTGCTGGAAACATTCCTCAGAGATTTTACTCCGTATCGACCTCAGATAACATCACACAGCCGCACGTCCATGACGTGCCCATTTCCCAACCATCTTTTTCCTATAAATCCAGCCTTCTGTGTGATGATTGGTCACAGGGATCATCAATATGCTCATCTGTGATTGATTGGATGCTTTGAAAAGTTCCAGGATCAGTGCCTTATAAAGAATCGTCTCAGCCTTATGTCAGGAACTCGGGGATTCGTGAAATGTAATGAAAGAGGATACTCTTTTTTTTAAATTTTTTTTATTATTATTATTTTTTTTAATGCTTGTCTTACTAAAAGACACTAATAATACAGAAGGAGGTTAAATCTCATGTGAAGTAATGTAAAGAATTCCTGTTTATTGTTTATACAGTGTTCCTCACTATTTATGTGTTTGTTTTTTTTAAATCTCTTTGTCTCTTTCTTTTAAAATCAGTTATTACAACATCAGTCGTTTCTCTGTTTTGCCTTCAGGGGAAACTCTCTATTAGGTTTTCTGTCAGCGCATTAAAATTGAAACTCTGGCATTTTACGATAATGATGACATGCTGTGTGTTTGTGAGAGAAATCCTCGTCTGTGGAGTTTTTTTTTTTTTTTTCCATCTCTATCTGAGTTTCTTCTCATTTTTTTGCGTGCTCCTTCTCTTTATTTGTCTTTCCTCAGTTCGTGAAGTTCGCCAACATCGAAGAGGACACGCCCTCATACCATCGCAGTTACGATTTCTTCGTGTCGCGCTTCAGTGAGATGTGCCACTCCAACTTTGAGGATCCGGACATCCGCACCAGGTAAGAACACAAAGAAATAAGTTTTTTTTTTTTCATGTGGAAGGAATCGAAGTCAAGTCCTCGAGCATGAAATCCTAAAATGCTGAACTGGCGTAGAATTGAACACATTGCAAATGTGCATTTTTATTATTATTGTTTTTCTTTAACGCTCGTGAAAACTCAAATGGCCTCCTAGAACTAATCGTAGCATCTGTCCGTGATCGCCGTATATTCTCTGCTCAGTGTGAACGTAACTATTTCAGCCAAGCTGATTTAAAAAAATATATATATATAAAAACAAACATGGGACAAAACTCATGGGACAAATTCTAATCTAATATTTTGATCAACCTTCTCTAGCTTTGATTACACACACAGTGTGGTGTCCAGGTCCTGTATGAGAGTGATTCCTCGTGCTCCCAGGATCACTCTTTCACACGCCATGAATATGGGTGTGTCATCAGGGAATAAGAAAAAAACTCATAGCTGTGATGACCTGGTCATTCAGTACATTCAGGTGGTCAGCTGACAGACCGCTATCTATATATCTGTCTCTCTGCCTGTCTATCTATATATCTGTCTCTCTGCCTGTCTATCTATATATCTGTCTCTCTGCCTGTCTATCTATATATCTGTCTCTCTGCCTGTCTATCTATATATCTGTCTCTCTGCCTGTCTATCTATATATCTGTCTGTCTCTCTCTCTCGCTCTCTCTCTGTCTATCTATTTATCTGTCTGTCTTTCTGTCTATCTATTTATTTATTTGTCTGTATTTCTGTCTATCTATTTATTTATCTGTCTGTCTGTCTGTCTCTGTCTATCTATTTATCTGTCTGTCTCTCTGTCTATCTATTTCTGTCTGTCTCTCTCTCTCTATCTATTTCTGTCTGTCTCTCTGTCTATCTATTTATCTGTCTGTCTCTCTGTCTATCTATTTGTCTGTCTGTCTCTCTGTCTATCTATTTGTCTGTCTGTCTCTCTGTCTATCTATTTGTCTGTCTGTCTGTCTCTCTGTCTATCTGTCTGTCTCTCTCTCTCTCGCTCTCTCTGTGTCTATCTATTTCTGTCTGTCTCTCTGTCTCTCTATTTATCTGTTTGTCTGTCTCTCTGTCTATCTATTTATTTGTCTGTCTCTCTGTCTATCTATTTATCTGTCTGTCTCTCTGTCTATCTATTTATTTGTCTGTCTCTCTCTCTCTATTTCTGTCTGTCTCTCTGTCTATCTATTTATCTGTCTGTCTCTCTGTCTATCTATTTGTCTGTCTGTCTCTCTGTCTATCTATTTGTCTGTCTGTCTGTCTGTCTGTCTCTCTGTCTATCTATTTGTCTGTCTGTCTGTCTCTCTGTCTATCTGTCTGTCTCTCTCTCTCTCGCTCTCTCTGTGTCTATCTATTTCTGTCTGTCTCTCTGTCTCTCTATTTATCTGTTTGTCTGTCTCTCTGTCTATCTATTTATTTGTCTGTCTCTCTGTCTATCTATTTATCTGTCTGTCTCTCTGTCTATCTATTTATTTGTCTGTCTCTCTGTCTATCTATTTATTTGTCTGTCTCTCTGTCTATCTATTTATCTGTCTGTCTCTCTGTCTATCTATTTGTCTGTCTGTCTCTCTGTCTATCTATTTGTCTGTCTGTCTGTCTGTCTGTCTCTCTGTCTATCTATTTGTCTGTCTGTCTGTCTCTCTGTCTATCTGTCTGTCTCTCTCTCTCTCGCTCTCTCTGTGTCTATCTATTTCTGTCTGTCTCTCTGTCTCTCTATTTATCTGTTTGTCTGTCTCTCTGTCTATCTATTTATTTGTCTGTCTCTCTGTCTATCTATTTATCTGTCTGTCTCTCTGTCTATCTATTTATTTGTCTGTCTCTCTGTCTATCTATTTATTTGTCTGTCTCTCTGTCTATCTATTTATCTGTCTGTCTCTCTGTCTATCTATTTGTCTGTCTGTCTCTCTGTCTATCTATTTGTCTGTCTGTCTGTCTGTCTGTCTGTCTCTCTGTCTATCTGTCTATCTATCTATCTATCTATCTATCTATCTATCTATCTGTCTCTTTGTGTTTATTTATTTGTCTGTCTGTCTCTCTGTCTATCTATTTGTCTGTCTGTCTGTCTATCTCTCCGTCGACCTATCTGTCTGCCTGTCAATCAATCTATTTGCCTATTTATCTGTCTCTCTCTCTCTCTCTAGCTGTCTGTCTCTCTGGTCGTTCAGGTCGTCAGCTGACTTCATTTTATTTCCACATAACTTTGCTGAGTTTAGACCTGAGCAACTGAAGCAACCCTGATCATAACCCTGACACTTCTCAGTCCTCACTAACGAGTGGTTTCTCTCATGCACACACTGCTGTTTAGTCCCAGTTCTGAAAGTTCTCACTCGTCATCACAGGTCCATCGTTGGAGGATTTGTATAATTTGACAGGAACAAATGTTTTACAGTAACACAATCCAGCGAAGATTTTATCGAGAGCTCATCTTAATGTGGCAATTAATAATCTCACTCCGTCTGAGGCAGGCTTTAAATCATGAGGATGGAAAAAAATGTTTTTGTCTCAGAATCCGCATGGCTGGTATAAAGGGGTTGCAGGGAGTGGTGAGGAAGACGGTCAACGATGAGCTGCAGGCGAACATCTGGGATCCGCAGCACATGGACAAGATCGTGCCGTCGCTGCTGTTTAACCTGCAGTCTGGAGAAGGCACAGAGAGGTGAGCACGACTCGTGTGGGAATATTTCTTTTACTTTGATTAAAGGTTTCCCAGAATGCCACTCAGCTCTCTCATCAACTCAGTGCGTTCAGCGTCCAAAGCGTTCATTCCACCATCTTGTAGAGCAATAACTATCCGAGCCGAGACGCACATCTGCATTTCATTTCCCAGGACACCGCTGGGTTTCTCATTAATATGACATCACTGAGAAATTTCATCCCCTTTTAAATCCCCATCAGGGCGGAGAGTTCCGGTAAACGAATGACACGAGAGCGCTCCCGAGTGAGCGCCGGTCAGCTTCGTGAGCTTTGTGGTCTCGTCCCGGTACTGATACTGATGCACAGAGCCGATGGAGGATGGGCGCCGTCCTCCCGCGCTTCCCTCCCGCTGCGTCTCCCCGTCGACGCCACCGCTGACAGGCGTAATTACAGCAAAGGAGGAGACGTTAATTACTCGTCTTCTGCCGTTTGAAGTGCTAATTGGCTCTTACTGTAAATGCCAGCTTATTATTAACTCCCTCCCTCCCCCCCTCGACCGTCATTATCAGGGGAACAGAGGGCAGAATAATCAGGAGTTCACTTCAGCAACTTCAGACGCTTCGAGTGCACTTAATACCCCGAATGTCAGATATTTTATTTTATTTATTTATTTTTTAATCTGATCTTCTTAGATGCAGAACAAAATGATATTTTTTTCCTTTTAGTAGTGCCACTTAAATGCGTCGAATCTTAATTTTTTTACATTTAGTTTTTTTTTTTTTTTAATTCTTCAAGGAACCAAGGGAGAGTATTGTTCCATATGGGCTGTCCTTAAAAAAAAAAAAAAGCATTGCCTCTAAATTCTCAGTTTTGATTGTCCACACAATTTTATTACTCCAAATCAAATCAGCCAATCACGTCCCAGCAACGCAACGCGTAATCCGATGCAGATAGATTTTTATTTTCTTGCTGCTGTTTGTGTAACCTGCTGATGCTGTAACACAATAATTTTCCATTAGGAATCAATAAAGTCTCTCTCTCTCTCTCTGTGTCTTTCTTTCTGTCTGTCTGTCTCTCTCTCTCTCTCTCTCACTGTCTGTCCATCTCTCTCTCTCTCTCTCTCTCTCTCTCTCTGTGTCTGTCTGTCTCTCTATCTATCTATCTATCTATCTATCTGTGTCTGTCTGTCTGTCTCTCTCTCTCTCTCTCTCTGTGTCTCTGTCCATCTCTCCCTCTCTCCCTCTCTAAATTCTCATTGCCTCTAAATTCTCGATTCTGATTGCTCACACAATTTTATTAGTCCAGATCAAATTAGCCAATCGTGTACCAGCATCGCAACGCGTAATCCGATGCAGATAGATTTTTATTTTTTTCTTGCTGCTGTTTGTGTAACCTGCTGCTGTCCTGTATCTATTCCACAATTGGCTGACTGGGGTTTTTAATAAAATGGACAGTAACAGATGAGTTAATGGAATGTGAAAAGAGCGTTTATATTTAGTCTTATGAAGGCTTCCTGAACATTTCTGAACAGAGATTAAAATAATAATAAAAGAGATTCACTGCATGTTTGATTCACTTCCTGCACTCGAGTCAATTCAGAGTCGAATCAGTTCCTAAGCGAGTTCATTCACAATACCACCTCATCTCACCTCACCTCCTCCGTACTCTAAATCCTTTACGTTTAGTTCTACACCGAACCACACTCGCGTCAGCGCCGCGTCTCGTCCCGCGCGCCGGCCCTTCCGTCAGGAGTCTGTAGCGGGTTTTCCGCGGCTATACCAGGTGGCACCAGCAGGACTCGGTTATGAATTCAGGAAGCGCGCGGGGACGAGAATAGACTGCTGAATAAATGATGGAAAGTTGGCGAGACCGTTCATGCTCTCATACACGTACACACACCGTAATGAGAGCGCGCTGCAAGCCCCCGCTGGAAGCCTCGAGCTAATCATCAGATCTAATTAAACTCCGAGCTTCGAGTCTGGCATCAGTTTGAAGTCACGGAGCTCGCAGCCTCATCTCCTCCTGACGTGTTTTATTACCAACTTCATTTCTCTTTCTCCCTTTCTCTCGGCGTAGTCGTTCCCCGTCTCCGCTGCAGGCCACCGAGAAGGAGAAGGAAAGCCCGGCCGAGCTGACGGAGCGCTGTTTCCGGGAGCTGCTCGGCCGCGCCGCCTACGGCAACATCAAGAACGCGGTCACTCCCGTCCTCATGTAAGAGACGACCCCCGTTTCCCTGCACCCCATCATTAAAACGTCTTCATCGGGGTTCTATTGTTTTATCTGTAAACTGGATATTATTTTTCTCTCTCGCTTTTTCCTCCAGGCATCTCGATAATCACTCTCTGTGGGAAGGAAAATCCTTCGCAGTGCGCTGCTTCAAGATCATCATGTACTCTATTCAGGTGAAAAGGTGGTTTTATTTTAGCAGGATAAAAAATAAATTAATAAATTAATAATCTGTCTCGAGGCTTGAGACCATTTCAGAAAAATGTTTAATTTATATTTATTTATTTATTTTTAATGCACGAAAGGTTCTGAGGTAAGAGTTGCGTCACTCCATGATGAAAACTGCAGCTACTGTATATGCAGTCTTTGTTACACTCGTGGTCTTTCACCTAGGGGTTAATAAAGTCTCACAGTTAATATGCACGTATTAAATCCGGTCATTGGCCGCATTGTCCGATCGGTGCTTTCCGTTCAAGTCTCCCGGCCCTGTTACAGTTCCTGCACATCGCAGTAAATGTGATGACTACAATGTTTGAGAGACCGTAACTTATACCTTGTGTGCCGTCGTCTCTGATGTTGGCGTCAGCAGTAGGATGAGAGTGTTCTTCCTTAAAAAAAAAAAAAAAAAAGGAAAAAAGTTTTCCCCTGATGTCACAGTTTGCAGGAATGAACTAGTTTTCTTGTTGAAACCAGTTCATGAAACTGCTGAGACGCTGCTTTTCACACTCTCGAGTCTTGACACTCAGCCCTGTGGGAATGCAGCTGCTTTTTAAGAAAGTTGTGTCAGAAAGAAGCAAAACGTTTAGATTACATCAAACGCTGCTTCATTATTATTTTTTTTTTATGACTGAACCAGTATTAGGACAGTATTAATTCATGATGGGATTTCTGACACGTTTTCATTGAAAATGTTCCACTATGAATATTATCTAAACTAAAATGAAGAGTGTGTTTTTGAGACGAAGCATGTCAGCCTGATATTTCCGTCAGCACTTCCGTCATTGTCCTGTTTGCCGTTTCAAAATGTCAGCCTCGCTAAGACGTCAGGATAACTCCTAAGCTGATAAAAAGGATGCCGTCGAGTCTGTTGCTAAGGACGACCAAATGTCATGAATAAATCATGATTTTTTAAAACATTTTTTGGAGGGAGTAAATTCATGCTTTTAAACATTTCATCTTATTGTTTTAAGGACCGTCAAGTATTCTGTCTTTGTGTTCTTGTTGCTCTCAAATTCTCAGAACTCAGGAGTGGTAAAATCCACAATGTCTTCAATCAAGTGACACTCGAGGAGCTGGAAAAGGTCCCTTAATAATTTTTTAGACTAACTGTATGTTCTCTCGCTCTCTTGCGCTCTCTCTCTCTCTCTCTCTCTCTCTCCCTGTGTGGCGTATTTTCAGTCTCAGCACTCTCACCTGGTTATCCAGCAACTCCTGGGCCACCTGGATGCTAACAGCAAGACCTCGGCTACGGTGCGCGCCGGGATCGTGGAGGTCCTCCTGGAGGCAGCCGCTATAGCAGCCAGCGGATCCGTAGGTGAGCGTTACACTCGATTTTGATTTTCCAGTCCGCACGGAGAGAAAACGATCTTCAGTATGTCTGAATAAATCTTTTCACACAGTAGCACTTAAGAATTCAGAAAATAGGAAGGGCGTTCGAGTCAAACCGGGACTTGTGATGAAATTCCTGGTGAATGAAGCGTCATTACTGCCACATCCACCGTACCGCCCCGACCTCGCTCTAAGCCATTTCCACATGTAAAGGCGTTCCTGGAAGGCCAGGGTTTCAGGTTTCTGATCATGGTTCTGACTTACTGAGAAAACTTTCTTGATGTCTTGATGATGGTCCAAGCACTAGTGAAACACTGAGATTAGTGCATCAGTGTAGCATATATAAAGGGAGTTTTATTCGGTACAAGTACTAGAAACATCCAAAGAAAACCAGGAATGTGTCTGTATACAGGACAGGAAGGAGAAAATTAAGAAAAAGTTTTTTACTTTTAATTAGAAGGTGTTTTTTGCGTTATAAAATGGACAAGCCGATCATGTTTCGATATGCAAATCAATCCCAGAAAATAGTGTTGGTGTGAATAAACGTAAAAACGAAATGAACGAAAACTCTGTGAATCCTGTCTGAATCGTGTGCGTGTGTGTGTTTCAGGTCCCACTGTGCTGGAGGTGTTCAACACTCTCCTCAGGCATCTGAAACTCAGCGTGGACTACGAGCTCAGCGGGTTTTACGATGCCACCAGCGCGGGCAACAAAACCGTCAACGAGCACGAGGAGAGGCAGCTCCAAGAAGTCGTCATAAAAACCATTGGTAGGTCTCGGAGCGTTCCGCCGTCGCTCAGACGTATCCCTGAACGAAAAACACGCAGTTGTCCTTCTTTAAAAAAAAAAATCAATCAATCAATAAAACGGCAGATGAGCTGATTCATTTTGTGAATCTGGAAAGGAAGCTCCGCCTCTTTCCTTTTATCTTGCGTTAACATTTTTTTAAATTTATTTGATGTACACTTAAAGGACACGGTGACGAAGGATCCTTAAAGTGTACATCATTGAAGAACATCAGCGTGGAAGGAGATCTGAATCTGTCAGTTATGTAAATCCGATACCCATGATCGAGCCGGCAAACGAGGGTAAAGAGGTGTACGGTGTTAGCTGTATTTATTAGCGATGCTGCTGTTAAGGAAATGGTTTAAAAAGTTTACTTATTAGCCAAACGATAAAAAAAAAAAAAACAGCCAGGTCATACAAGATAAAGTTGAAATATGTTAAGCTACGTTCACATTACCAGCCTGAAGAGACTTTTTTTTTTTTACACTCTAATTTAACACAAATCTGATTAAAAATAAATAAAGAAATAAAAATTTCGCCTAGCTGTTGCCTGGATTGGATACATATCCAGTACTTGGTCATGTGACCAGTGGCGTTATTTAGAAACGCATTTACCGAAACCTCTGATGAGAAACTCTGACAGCTTGTCCACTAGAGGGAGACATTTCTGAGGCTCGGAGGTACATGTTAGACGTACAGTCATCCTCGTCAGCACCGACAGCGTGGGGGATTTTATACTGTAGAAGCGTTTTAGCAACAGCTGATAAAACATCTCAAGCCCCAGGAGTCTGACGTCCTCCTTTCTCCTGGACGACTCGAATACAGCTGACCAGCTGCTCACCGTCCGTCCAGAGCAAAAGCCCCAAGCATGTTTTTACTTAAAATGCTTGAAATTAATGTGTTTTAATCTAAATGAGCCGTTTTAGAGGACAGACACGTCGGCAATAGAGTCTGATAAAAGATGCTCATGGTTATGAAGGTGAACCGCTATGACATAAAACCCGACCTGACCTAAAAAAGTGATTCAGGAAGTCTACTTTCACTCAAACAGCTCTACAGCAGCACCTGAGGCACCTGTTTATTATGTTATTATGTAATTTTCCAAAATTACAAAATTCGTAACTGTGTTGTCTCTTAGCCTTTAAATCGCTAGGGGAATCCCAGACACCTTTTTGTCTCAGAGCTGTTTTCCACTGTATTGGACTGTGAACTCCGAAATTTTTCCGAAATTAGGATTATTCACCTTCAGGACAGATTTACAGGACAGACATTTTCCATCATCGTGCTCCCGGACTGATTCATTGAAACTTGTGAGACTGACTCATTTCTCCCACACACACACACACACACACACACATACACATACATAAATATATTGGACTTTTTATACATTCACTTACACACTGACCATATTCCTACTTCCGTGATTTGTTCGCGTCTACGAATGTTTGTAGAATCGCAATCTGTTTGTATCTGCGGAAATTCCTAACTTGATGTTTGTAAGTCGGGGACTACCTCTATTTAATACGCTGAAAAGTCTTTCTCGGGCAAATTCTGACTGGAATCAGCTCGTGAAACCAGTATCGATAATCGAATCGAGACCGGAGTGTATGTCGTTATTAATTTACTGTATTACTGCTGTTTATTTAATAGCGTTTCGTTCTGTCTATCTGTGCTCTTAGGTTCCTTTGCCAGCACTCTGCCTACGTACCAGCGCTCTGAAGTGATGCTCTTCATCATGGGCAAGATCCCCATTCCTGGAATGCACCTTACACTGCCACCTACAGGCCCTGGGTGGGTACTGCATCCTCTGAAGTGTATAAAACATCATTGGTTACTTTCTACATGTGGACAGATTCACTACTCCCTGAGATCCCTAAAACTGACCCGGCTGTGATTATTTAAAAAAAATTTTGTTTATTATTATAATTTTTTTTCTTCCCAGGTCTGAGGGTGACAGGATGATTCAGGTCATGCTGCTGAAGTCTCTGAGACAGGTACGATCCCTAAACGCTTGTGAGTAAATATGTCCGTACTTGAACGCGCGACGCTTACCGTCCCTTTGTCCCGCAGGTGACGTGCGGCTTCCAGAGCACGAACATGCTGACGGCTCTGCCCAGCTCGTTCCTCGACCCGCTCCTGTCCTTCGCGCTGCTGGAGGACGCGCACATCCGCCTGCTCGTCCTGGAAATCCTCGTCAGCCTCATCGATCGTCACGCCAACCTCCCCAAGTTCTCCAGCGTCAGGTTCGTGCGCACGAACGCGGCTCAAACACGCCGGAATTCACTGACATGACAACGATTGATTTTAACAAACCTTCTGTCCTCCTGCAGCATCATCTCCGACATATCCGTGCTTAAACTCAAGATGGAGAAGTGTTCTCGCCAGGACAACCTCTTCATGAAGAAAGTACGACCTCGAACTCGACCTCATCCTCATAACCTCGCTATTTTTATCTTAAAATTAGATTTTGATTTTGCGTTTCAGTCACGATAACTTTCACTTTTTTGTTGTGTGTGTGTGTGTGTGTGTTGCAGCATGCCCAGCAACTCTACAGACACATCTACCTGTCGTGTAAGGAGCAGAGCAGCGTACAGCCACACTTCGAGATGCTCTACTCGCTCCTCGCTCTGATCAGCATAGAGCTCGCCAACGAGGAGGTGGTGGTCGACCTCATCCGCCTCGCTCTGGCCCTGCAGGTGAGACGGGAGGACGGTGGGACGCTTCGTCTCTTTAAATCTTGCGAGAAATACTATGTTTTTTTTTTCTTTTTTCTTTTTTTATTTAAAAAACAGGTTTAGTGCTTAATAGTAGTTAAAAGTACCATAAACTGTAATGTATTAATATTAATAATAATAATAATAATAATAATAATAATAATAATAAATAGTTTAAACAAGTACAAACAGCAAGGAATGAGAGAGAATGTAGGTTAATTACAGCACAATAGCTGTAGTGTAGTTTTACCAACATTCCTTAAAATTACTTAAAAAAAAAAATCCCAAAATAATTTCCAGGGTAAAAATTAGAGATGGGAATCACCAGGGATCAGATATCTGATGCGATATGATCACGATAACTCGGTGCCGATACGATATATATTTTTACATTTCACAATTTACTTTTTATTTATTTATCTATCTATTTATTTATTTATTAAAGTTTGCTTTAGCTGCTTGACAATGTGTAAATACTTTAGAGTGCACCACCTGTAGGATTATAGAGGAACTACAATATTTTACCCCCTCAAATGCAAACGTATATAAATTTTAAATGTATTAAAAAATATATATATATATATATTTTGTCAGTGTGGCTACTACTAATAATAATATAACCTGTTCGGCCATAACATCAACACCACAGTCAGATGAACTGAATGCTGTCGATCAATTATACACCGGCAAACTGGTGACAAGATCATATGGGCACCCGGGGCTCACTCACGCTCGCTGGGATCAAAGGCCAGCCCGTCCGGTCCCACAGAAATGCCAATGCAGCACAAATGAGCTTTCAAAGAACAAAGAGGAAAAGGAACGAATAATGGATGAATGAAAGACGAGGAAAGAGGAAAAGGAAGAAACAAAAGCAGGAAAGTGAAAATTATGGGTTGAAAGAAATCCGATTCAAATTTTTTTATTCGTCACATACAGTCATATGTGTGATATGAAGTGAAATGCTTATACGACTGCTGTTGACCTCAATATTACTAAAGAAGATTCAAAAGAAAGTGTTAGTGCAAATAACAGAATTAAAAAACTTTTAAATTTACATAATATACAGGCCATAAAAACGGAAATTAAAATAAAAATAAAATAGTAGTAGCAAAGGAACAAAAAAGCAGAACAGTAAAAGGATGGATGAAGGAATGATGTAATGAATGAAATTGTAACAAACAATAAAGGGATGAAAGAAAGGACGGAACGATCGAAGAAAGCAAAGGATGAATAAAGGAAAGCGAGCAGGAATAGAAGACTGAAAGAAGGGATGGGGAATGAAGGACTGAAAGAAATAGAGATGCGTCCACCATGTGAGGAAAAAGAAGGAAGAAACTAAAGTATGAAGGAAAACAAACAAGAGCAGACAAACAAGAGAGAACGAAAAAAGAAATGGTGAAAGATGTAAGAACCAAAGGTGGAAAGAAATGATAGAGTGGATGAAGGGCAAGAAGAAATGAATGAATGAAATGAAGAAAGAAGGAACGTGAGGCCAAAAGACAACAGACACGTGAGAAAGGAGGAACGAGGAACAGATGGCATGAATGCAAGAAGGAATGAAGGTAGTAAAGGAGAAACAAACACGAGAACGAACGAGTGAAAGAGAAGAGGAAAGATGGAAAGAAGAATTAACAGATGAACAGATAAATTAACAAATGGAGGGGGGAGGGTGTGTGTGGTTGATAACAGAAGCTTGTTTTATGGCAGTGATGCAACACCTCTGTCTTTATTCTGTGTGTGTGTGTGTGTGTGTGTGTGTGTGTGTGTGTGTGTGTGTGCGCGCGCTCACAGGACTTGGCTTTAGTCAGTGAGGAGACGCTGCCGGTGTTTAACCGTTGTGCGGTTCACGCTCTCACCGCTGCGTACCTCAACCTGATCTGCCAGCTCACCACCCTGCCTGCCTTCTGCCAGCACGTCCATGAGGTCCAGCATCACCTCCTACACACACACCATGTGCTCAGGATGAGAGATATTGCACAGGCTTATGTGCTTTGTGAACACAGTGCAGCTTTATAATAATATGCATCTTAATTGTATGTCTGCGTGTGTGTGTGTGTGTGTGTGTTGCAGGTCATTGAGATGAGACAGAAAGAATCGCCATTTCTTTTGCCAGAAGATGTCTTCATTGAACGTCCAAAGTGAGTTTCGGTCTTCCTGTCTCTGCGCCCGTCTACCTATCTGTCTTCATGTCTTTCTGCCAGTCTCCCTGCCTGTCTGTCTTCCTGACTACTTGTCTGTTTGTCTGTCTGCTTGCCTGTCTGAATTCCTGTCCTCCTGCCTGTCTACCTGTCCGTCTTTCTGTCTGCCTGTCTATCTCCCTCCCTTCCTGTCTCGCTGCCTTCCTGTCTGCCTGTCTTCCTGTCTGCCTGTCTTCCTCTCTGTCTGCCTGCTATCTGTCAAAGGCAAAATAAAACCAAGAACACAAATGATATAAAGAAAATGAAAGAATTGAATTAAGAAAGGAAAAAAAAAGCATGTGAAGCATGGAGGAGGGAACGAGAGAAAAATATCTGAAGTGAAAAAGAAAACAATATGAAGAGAAGGAAAGAGAGAGAGATGAATAAACTGGACACTCTTTATTTAAGGAAAGTCTTAGATTCCATTTTTTATTTAAAAACTTCAGGTATTTGAGTGTGTGTGTGTGTGTGTGTGTGTGTGTTGCATCATCTTGACTCGTCCATTACGGAGCCGGTGAGTCAGTCGTCCTCGCTCTCGTCAGGTCTTAGACAGACTCGGATCTGTGCAGTTCTGCTGCGTGTCGTGATCAGAGCCGCCAGTCGCTCTGACCTTCACTCAGACCAAACTCAGTCGACTCAGCGATGATGTAACATATTGCCAAAAAAAAAAAAAAAAAACTTAATTGTTTTCCCTTGTGTGTGTGTGTGTGTGCGCGCGTGGCTGCGTCAGGGTCCCTGAGACGCTGGAGAAGCCAGCAGGAGAAGCTCTGTTCCAGCAGGCCAAGATCGCCGAGGTGCTGGGAGGAAGCGGCTACAACACCGAGAGACTTGCCACGCCTTACACACCTCAGTTCACAGGTACGCTACGCACGGCGCTTTCACACAGAGCGAGCCGACGCGAGTCACACACACTCCGTTGTCGTGAAAGAACCCATCATTGCTTTTTCTTTTCCTTCAGATGAAGACCGACTGTCGAAGAGGAAGAGCATCGGGGAGACGATCTCGCTCCAGGTGGAGGTCGAGTCCAGAAACAGTCCTGAGAAAGAGGAGGTCGGGAAAAGACACACGCACGCACACACACGTACACACACATACACACTTTCATATCTATAAAATGATTAGCTATTAAAAAATTTTTATTTGTTTAATTTAATCAGCGAGTCAAGTTTATCGATTCGGAGTCAAGTCACACTTTTTAAAATGATTTACGTAGGTAAACGATAAACTGTCTAAAATGTATACATTTCTTTAAAATACATCATATATCTCAGATTTTTCTAAAAATATAAAAACTTCTTCCATCTTCCTCAAAGTACCCGAGTTTTCACAAGATTGTCGATGCATTTTCTTCTTTTGGGTTTATTTGTTTTGTGCAATACCGCCACCTACTGGACTGGAGGGTTGAGCTTTGTACGATGTTCATTTAAATCCTTTCATGATCCTTTGAAATCTGTAAGAAATACAGCTGCTCGAGACACACTCTAACATCACAGTGTTTATTCTGCGTCCACAGAGAACACCAGCTGAGGAAATCACATTCGAAGCACTTAAGAACGCCATAGGTGAGTGTCTTAGTCTGGATGGACTTCACACGCTCCGGTTTCCTCTCCGTAAGAAGCGAGATCTTTCTAACACTCGCTGTAGTTAGTTCAGTTTTATGTACAGTATTGTTTTTAACTACGGTTATTAATGGGAATAAGTGAAAAATGTGAGGATTTGATGCGAGTCAAATGCTTTTAAAAAGGGGGAGAGAAAAAAAAACACCACATGGAGAACAGGAATGTGAATCGAATGAATGTAAGAATAAAGAGAGATTTCAGTCTAGAAAACAGACAGCAAGTCCAAGTCCCGCCCACTTTCAGCTCGAGTGGTCATTTGAGTGACACTGCAACTCACCAACCACTGACTTTTACTCTTTCATGTTTGGAAAAATGAAACGCAATAAAAAACATGAATTCATAAAAATAAAATAAAAATCCAAATGGATCCAAATGACTCTGAGGCAATAACGAAGGAAGGAAGAGATAAAAGAAAGAAAAAAAAAATGGTGGAAGATGTACAGATGTATACATCTGGATCGATAATCATAAAAGTATGAGATAATAATTATAATAAAAGGAATAAAAAAGTACAAGATTTATTATAATAAGAAGGAAAAAAAAGGGAAGAAATAAAACGATGATGATATAAGGGTGGAAGGTGTGTAAATGTGTATTGATGAGCTAGGAAAGAAGGAAAAAGTGAAGGTAGGAAAAACAGAAAAGGAAATAAATCAGTGAGTGAATGGATTAAAGGACGGGGAAAAGAAAAACGAGAAGTAAAGGAATGAATTAAAGAATAAGGATATAAAAAAAAACACAATGAAGGAATGAGGTAAAGGAGTGGGTGAAAGGAGTAGAAGGGTGCCAATACTTTTGCCTACAGTCAACTGTATAGTACAGTATGTGCAGATGATGAAGTGATAAAAGGGTCACCGTGACATAGCAGGTTATTATATCTGAGTGTGTGTGTGTGTTGCGCAGTGGACAGCGTAGGGATGGAGGAGCAGGAGCGCGAGCGGAGGAGGCAGGTGGTGGAGAAGTTCCAGAAGGCTCCGTTCGAGGAGATCGCCGCACACTGTGGAGCGAGAGTGAGGATCTCTGAGGCTCGTATTGAGAACAGCGTGATGTTTCAGTCTCTGCTTCAGTCTCACCTGCTTCTCTCTCTCTCTCTCTCTCTCTCTCTCTCTCTCTCTCTCCACAGGCCACGATGCTCCAGAGCAAACTCAGCCAGATCTTTGAGATCACAATCAGGTGGGTTAGAGCGGCGTGCGCCGTCACACACACACACACACACACACACACACACACACACACACACACACACACACACACACACAAAACAAATCGCTTAGGGTGAAATTTTTCACACCTTTGAAATCATCGTTGCCATGACCCGCCCACTCTCACAGGAAGTAATCATATGACTGGCACTGAATACGACCAATCACAGACCTGTTCCTGTAGCCGATGTCAAAGAAGGAACGGAACAAAGGAAACAAATTAATAAAAAGAAAGGAAAGGAGAGAGGAAAAAAATAATCAATGGGAGAGAGAAGGAAGTGATGAAGAGAGGAAAAATAGGATGAAGAGAAGCTTAATCAGAACAAAACATAGAGAGAATAAATGAAAGAAGGAAGACTGTAGGGAAAGAAAACACATAAGAAGGAAGGAGACTGGAGAAAAGAATGAAGGATGGAAGCATTGAATAAGAGGAAGGATGCAGAGAAGGTTGGCTGGGTAGAAGGAAGATAAGTAAAGAAGTTAGGAAGCAGTTAAAGTTAAGAATACGTGAAGGATGAAGGAATAAAAGAAAAAGAGGAAGCAAATAATTAAAGAAGGTAGAATAGAAGAAATAGAAAGACAAAGGAAATAATTGAGTAAAAGCAAGGTGAATAAAAGAATGAAAGGTGAAAGAAGAGACCCGAGGATACATAAAAAGCATAAAGAAGAAAGTCAAAGAAAGGACAAAGGTAGAAACAGAAGTAAACCAGCAAAGAAATAAGAAAGAAAATGTCATATTGCGAACTTTAAAGGATGAATGCTTTAAAGCAGAAATATGAATGAAACAATAAAATTATAAAGATTACAAAAAGGAAAGGAGGAAAGAAAAAAGAAGTAAACCAGCAAGGAAATGAGGAAGAAAACAGGACCTGATATGAAGGAAAGAAGGAATATAAAAAGGGAAAGAAGGAATAAAAAAGCAAGTTTAAACAAAAGGAGGAAGATTGTAGGAAAAAGGAAGTATACAGTACAAGAATGAAGGAAAGTAAAGAAGGAGCATGATGAACAAAAAGGACGAAAGGATGCAGTGCCAGAGAAAGTAAAGGAGACTATGAATAAATTACGGAAGGGAGAACAAGATTGAAATTAAGGAAGGAAAGAAAAAAGATGAATAGTACAATGAATGGAGAACCTAAAGAGAGATACAAGAAAGGAAAGAGTGGAGGAAAGAAAACAGGAAACTGACTGAAGGAATACAAAGAGGGAGAAAAAGGTGAAAAGGATGATGGATAGAAGGAAAGGATGAATGAATGAATGAAAGAAGGAAGCTTGTAGGGAAAAAAGTACATAAGAATGAAAGAAGTAAAGAAAGAGCATGGGAAACGGAAGAAAAAACGGTGGAAGGATGGATGTAATGAATGAAGGCAGGAGAGGAAAATGAGACGGAATAAGTAAAATAAAAAAAAAAAGAAGTAGGAAGCAAGTGAGGAAAGATGAATGAAGTAATAAATGGAGAATCTGGATAAGATGAAACAGGAAACCGACTTGTTAGGAAGGAAAGCAGGAATGCTGGGTAGAAGGAAAGAAAAAAGAAGAAAGGTGTTATGAAAAAGAAAGTACATAAGACTGAAGGAAGTAAAGAAGGAGCAAGGGAAGCTAAGAGGAAGAAAGAGTGGTAGATGAATGGAGACAATGAATGAAGGCAGGAGAGGAAAATGAAAAGTTAGAAGAAGAAAAGGAGACGAGGTATAAATTACTAAAGGTAGAAAGAGGAAAAGAACAAGGGAGGAATTCAGCTCGTGAATGTTGTGGTTTGTGGAAAAATGCACATCACTTCATGGGTGTTTTGTGGGCGGAGCTTGTGAGTGTGCCCCTGTCGGTTCTAACTGGGTCTGGGTTCTTGGTTTTGTTCTTGTCTCCCGCAGGCCTCCTCCCAGTCCATCAGGCACCATTACAGCCAGCTACGGGCAGACGCAGACCCGCTCCGTCCCCATCTACGAGATGAAGTTCCCTGACCTGTGTGTGTATTAGAGTGAATGAAAAGAAGCTCAGACAACGCAGCAGCAATGTGTGTGTGTGTGTGTGTGTGTGTGTGTGTGTGTGTGTGTGTGTATATATATATACACGTGTGTGTGTGTGTGTGTGTGTGTGTGTGTGTGTGTGTGTGTGTACAAAAGGTATTACCCAAACATCTACGTTCTTTATCATCACAGGCAAGCCTCCAGCGTGTTTTCTTTGCACTGTGACTGACAATGGCACGACCACGCCTCGGGGCGAAGAGAAAAGCCAGTGAGGTGCCATTACTTTTACTCCACAGCCTCCTGCTCAGATCCGGTCGTGTCGTCCGCCATGTTTAACGATCGTCTCGTCTCCTGAAAGTTCTGGAATTATTATTGTTATTTTTTGTTTTTTTTTTAAGCAGAAATGCATGTTATAGCCAAGTTTTAATTTCTTGGTCTCGGTTCATGCAGTAATCCAGTTTTCTCTCACCTCCTTATTGGTGCTACTTTTACAGTGTTGGAAATGTGGACATCATGAATATTAAGGGGCAAAAAAAAAAAAAAAAAAAAACGTAACCGAATCCTTTTCTCTAGATTTAGCCACAGGAACGATCTCAACACTATCAGATTAGCACTTTGCATTATTTACTGACACACTCACGCACACACATACTCAAGGATATTTGTTTGGGCGTAAAACAGGGCTTTAAAAAAACAAAACAAAAAAAACTAGAATTGCACTGAAAATAATCCAACTGCATACAGTATATATGTAATACTGACTGAATTATTGATTTTTTTTTCTCATTTTAAAGCATCTATAAGCAAACCTTATGGTTTAATGACATTAGTTACTGTATGATTAGCGATTTCAAAACTGTAAATATGCTCGTGGATATGGACAGAAATTTTAGTTTTAAACCGCACTGACTTTTCTAACGTAGAGTTAGCGTGCGTACAGGTGACGGTGTGTGTGTGTGTGTGTGTGTGTGTGTGTGTGTGTGTGTGTGTGTGTGTGTGTGTGTGTGGTGCTGCGCTCCAATGAAGAACTAACCAGCATGACATGACCACTATCACACGAACCTGGAGCACGAACAATAGTTTATGGATTGCTGCATAAACTATCTCCGCCGGGATACGGACGAACGCACCGATGTACAGTAGTGTTCTCACGCGTCTTGTGTCCGAAACGTGACGTTCGAGTGCATGTTTCAGCAGTTAATCAACATTCTATGAAGAACATTTTTTTTTCATTTGATGACGTACTGCACATACACAGGAAAACCACATCGTTGCTTTTGTTCGTTTATTTTATTATTTTTTTTTTTATATAGTTGTGCGCTTGTCAGTGATGGTTGGCTGTTTTTTAAAAAGATGAAGGGATTCTCTTTCATGTGGTTTTAAATGCAAATTTGATGGTTTTATCGTGCGTATGATTGTGCGAGCGTTTCATTGCCGTTACAGCGTGACTTCACGTTCTCGTTACTGATGTGTCTCGTTCCTGTGTGTCTGTCTGTCTTTCAAATGAAGCCATGATCTAAATGAAGATAAAAATCGAAGATGGCACACTTGTAATTCTACCTTTTTTTTGTTGTTGTTGTTCAGATATGGGTCAAACATTTAAAC
The DNA here is from genome assembly GCA_011419295.1 of Clarias macrocephalus. Classification (NCBI taxonomy): domain Eukaryota; kingdom Metazoa; phylum Chordata; class Actinopteri; order Siluriformes; family Clariidae; genus Clarias; species Clarias macrocephalus. The sequence goes on from JAAGKR010003774.1 coordinate 37,014, forward strand.
AATCTAAACATACACAAGCGTTATTTAGACTTAAAGTTCAAAGTATTAACAATTTTACACAGAATGGGAAATAGACATGGACTGCTGCTGGTTTCTTTTTTATATAATTGTTTGTTTATTTGACTTTTCTGGTAATAGGATTTGGATTTGTTTGGTAATTTATTATTATTATTATATATATATATATATATTTTTTTTTATCTCAAATGAAGTTAAATTAAATATACATCCATTTATTAATTGAACAGATATCAGGCTTCGCAGACTAAGTTCAGCCTAAAATTCTATATCAGAACAAAATATTTGTTTCCTAACTATTCTAATTATAATTAATGTTTAGATTTTAATATTGAATTCAGATTGAAGTTTATAAAGCTCTACCTTTTAGTGTCATTGTAAGAAATGAAATCTGTGGTATTACAGTCAGAAATTTAATTGTAAACATCTGGATTTTTATGCTTTTAATTTCTTATGCAAGTTCTTATTGATTTTATTTTATTTTTTTTTAAGTTGCAGTTTTTACTGACTATACAGAAACTACTGAATACTATACTGGTTGCATAGTTGAATTAGATTGAGTTGAAATTCTCTTAACTGGCATAAATAAAGTTTAAAATTCAATTTTAATAACAGGTTTAGAAAATTGTTTGCTGCTACAAAGTTAATTTCAGAAATATTTTTTTAAATAGAGATTGTTAAAAAAAATTTAACTGCATGATTGGCTCATTGCATCTAAAACAGAAACATTGTTTTTTAAATGTGTGTAAAATTTAAATCTGAATTTGAAATGGATCGTGCTCTTAAAATTTTTTTGTCTGAATTGAATTTGGAAAAACTGACTTTGAAACCTTGTACAACAAATTTCACAACAAGTTTCAGTTATGATTCAGAAGTCAAAATATTAATGTTTTAGCTTTTTTCCCCACTTGATTTTAGTGCCATATTTCTCATTATTTTCCCCAAAAATTTATTTGTACTTGTTTATTTATGGGAATTTGCATAACCGTGCCAAAATTCAAATTGAGATTTGATTATCAAAATTAAAATTTTCATAATTCAGATTTACAGATAGTCTAACACATTTTGTTATTTTTAAAGAAATGGTTTATGAAGTTTGAAGATGGAATTCTGAAATGAGAAAACGTAACATAAATGCAAAAAAATTTTAATGCTGTTTAAAATTGTATGATTTCTAGATATAGAAATATAGAATTCTGAACTGAAACTGAAGTGCAGTTGATTAACGCCTTTCTGGATGTAATGCTTTGCTTGTCAGTTTCCTTATCATATGGGTTAAACATTTTAAATTCAATTTCTATTATTTACTATTTTTAGTTTTGCTAAATTGCAGGCAAAACCTATTATTTTTATATTTTGCCTGCAAATTGCCTAATGAAAAATGTAAATTAATAGCTTGACCGAATGCTTTTGAGAAATTGTGTGCTTTATTTTGAACTGAAATTTATCAATCATTCAAAAATGCTTACATTTAAAACGTAAGAAATTAAGTTTGAAATCTTCTCTGTTTTGAGAACACAAAATTCAATTTCAGTTCGGTTCATATATATATATATATATATATATATATATATATATATATATATATATATATATATATATATATATATTTTTTTTTTTTTAAATACAATTTTATAATGTCATGAGTCAAGCCCCACAGATTTAAGTCAAATTAAAATATCTTTAAGTATGTGATTAAATTAATTACCCATTATTATTAGTACATAGCTGTTAACAGTGGTGTGCGTTTTATTTTTTTTATTTTTATTTTTTTTGTTAAACATGTGACCGTTTTCATGACTGCATCAGAACTTCACCAAGCGTAGCTTATTTCCTGTTTTCATGTAAAACTGGAAAGTTCAGTAATAAATCTGATTATATTGAATATATGAGAATATTCGTGTCGCACTGAGACAAAGCGAGACAGGACAGGTTGTCTGTTGTTCACGTTGCCGTGTAAATGTTCCACATGGAAAATAACGCTCATGTCAGAGTCATGTCATGGAGCTTGTACACAAATAGACTTTGTTTTTATGTGTCAGTCCTACAGCTGCTCAATAAAACATGTTCATTTATGAGAAGTGGTCTCATTTATTTCAAATTAAAAGCTGTAATGCTCCTCATTTATTTTCCCTTATCATTTTCGTCTATTTCAAATTGCATCCACTGGAACCCGCTTCATGTTTATTGCTGTTCTCAGGGCACAGGAAACTTCTCATTAGATTATAACACCTTACTGTGACACGCTGTATAGCAAGAAGTCCAGAGAAGGACTCTGCTACACTTTAAACATGGCTGTGTGCATGGGCACGTGTACCAGGTGCTTCATTTCGTGTAGATTATCAGGATGAAACCTTATTTTTAAAATACATTTTTAACTTTTTTAAAAATTCAAAAATACTTACAATCCTTTATGATTAAATTCAGGGGACCTAGTTTGGGATGGCATTCTGATCTTCTTTTTCTACTTTCTTTCCTGTCTTTCTCTTGTTCTTTTTTCTTTCTTCCTTTTAACTTTAACAATATTAACTTTTTTCTTTTTCTTTCTTTCCTGTCTTTCTTTGTGCACAGCTATTATAAAAAAAAAGAAATTCTTTCCTGTCTTTCTTTTAAATTAACTATTAAAGTTTTATCTTTCCTTGTTTCACATGTTCTTTCTCTGAATTTGTTGTTACAGATCAATAGATCTTTTTTTTTTAAAGCACTAATAGTATTCCAATGTTTTTTTTCTTTTTTTCCCCCCTTTTATTATTCTTTCTTGGTTTTTCTTTTTTTTTTTTTGGCTTGTTCTTTCTTTGACATTTTTTCTTTCTTTTTTTCTTTAGTTTTTAACCTTAATCTTATGCTTTCTTCTTTTGTTTTTCTCTAATCTTTTAATACTTATTTTTTTACTTTTTAATTCTTATATACTGTGTGTATGTATGTATGTATATATTTGCTTTGTTGAAAGGCTTATTCCAAAATTGATTAAATTCATTATTTTCCTCAAAATTCTACAACCACCCCCCATAATGACGATGTGCAAGAGGTTTGTTAAAAATTTTTGCAAAGAAAAAAATTAAATCACACGTACATAAGTATTCACAGCCTTTGCCATGACGCTCAAAATTGAGCTCAGGTGCTTCCTTTTTCCACTGATCAACCTTGAGATGTTTTTGCAACTTGATTGGAGTCCACCTGTGATAAATTCAGTTGATTGGGATTATTTGGAAAGGCACACAGCTGGCTATATAACGTCCCAGAGTTAACAGTGTAAGTCAGAGCACAAACCAAACCATGATGTCCAAGGAATTGTCTGTAGAACTTCGAGACAGGATTGTCTCAAGGCACAGATCTGGCCAAAAAAAAAAACTTTTGCAGAATTGAAGGTCCAGATGAGTGCAGTGGCCTCCATCATCTGTAAACGGAAAAAGTTTGGAACCATCTCTCTGTGAAGAGAGGAGGAACCTTCCAGAAGAACAATCATCTCTGCAGCACTCCACCCATCAGGCCTGTATGGTAGAGTGGCCAGACGGAAGCGACTCCTCAGTAAAAGGCACATTACAGGCGCCTGGAGTTTGCCAAAAAGCACCTCAGACCATGAGAAACAAAGATTTTTTTTTGTTGAAGCACCTTTGGCGCCAATTGCAGCCTCAAGTCTTTTTGAGTATGATGCTACAAGATGTAAGGTTCTTTTCTCTTTACAGAGAAATGCTGGACCTCTTTCAAAGTGACCATCAGTTAGTTAATTTTTTTCAAAAATCTCCCTGATTAAGGCCCTTCTCCCCCGGTTGCTCAGTGTGGCCGGGTAGCCCGCTCCAGGAAGTGTTCTGGTGGTCCCCAAACTATAGTACTTCTATTTATGGATGATGGAGGCCACTGCGCTCATCTGGACCTTCAATGCTGCAGAAATGTTTCTGTACTCTTCTCCAGAACTTTTTCGGATGCACTGTAGATCGATAGACAACTTTATTCTTTGAATTGTTCTCTATTCTTTTCTTTCTCTTTTAATACACTTCAATAAGATGAATTTTTACCATTCTTTTATTTTTCTTTCTTTTACCTTTCTTTCTTGCTTCCTTTTGTTATTCTTTTTTTCTTTCTTTTTAAATTTTTCTTTGACCTTTTATTTTTCTTTAGTATTTTCATTCTTTTTCTCCACTTCATTTTCTTCCCTTTTTTTTTTATACATTATTCATGAAAGTCACACTAATTATTCAGTGTTTCACAAAATTATTTCTAAATATTCAGAAATATTGCAGTTATTATAGGTAATATTTTAGTGGATAATTTGGTGCACCATCATCGGTGATTTAGTGAGTTGTTAACAAGCAGATTTTTCCCAGATTTTCTCCCTAATTTAGTCGTGTCTAATTCCTCCCCGTCACTAGGGGGCTCCACATTAAGGCTACTACTACCTCTCAGCCCGGAGTGCCGAAGACTATCACGTGTTTCCTCCGAACCACGTGACGCCAGCCGCCTGCATCTTTTGGAACTGCTCGCTCACGCACCATCGGGGGCGGAGTAACACTCGGAGGACGGCGCTATCCGCTCCATCCGCTTGCCTGAGCTCACAGATGCCCCTGATTGGCTGTAGAGTCGTGATTAATGTGGGAGCACTAAGTACCTCTCATCCCGCCCCTCTGAGGGAGCTCGGCCAATCAGCTCTCTCTAAGCCTCCGGCAGCGAGAGGTTACAGCATCACCCGGGAATCGAAATCGCGATGTCCGGATGATAGGGCGAGCACTTTACCACTGCGCCAACAGGTGAGTGTTATTACATCATAAAACCCGAGCAGCCTATTAGGGTTAATATGCAAATGACAGAAGGAGCTGATTTGACCAGGAGAAGTGGGTGTGTTCTGTAGAATTGGGGCGATTCTAAGTGTCTCTAATCATTGATGAGTTGTTTTTTTCCCTTGTTTAACTTAAGTTAAATACTTTGTTGTATTTAACTGTGTTTGTGTTTGTGAATTTTGGCAACTTTAGCTACGTGTGTAACCTACAGTGTATTTGATGTTTTTTTTTGTGGACCTTGCATTAAAGTTTCCATTAATTTTTGCATCGCTGCTTGTAGTTGTAGTTGCAGATTTTATTTAAATATTTCATATGTACAATGTCATCCATGACGGTAGAGTGATGTGAAAGCAATAGAGTTATAAGAATAGAAATCATCCATCAAATAAACCTTCCTAGTAAAAAAATCAAACCTCATTATACTGAGAGAAGAAGTGATCGCCTAATCCTATCGGGAGTGTGAGGTCACTTCCTACATGTTTCTGTTAAATTAGTGTACAGTATGTCCTTTAGGATGGAAGCAGATGGAGAGCAGCAGATCTCTTATCATCTCTCTTATGTCCCTGCGAGCTGTAGAAAGATGAGACGAGGAACATCTCCACGTCCGTTTAACGGCAGCAATCGTTTCCTGCTCAGTAAACGTTTTTAGCAATGATGTTTCGGAGCAGCGTGAGCAGGGGCTTGTTGGATCTCTCGGACCAGGGCCTCATGAAGCCGCCGTAGCGCTTGGCAGGAGGGGGCGCGCTCCAGCGGAAGTGGGTTATGCGGTACTTCGCGGCACCCTTCGAGTTCGCGTTGTTCTTCTGCTCCTTTCCGCCTTCCAGCTGACGCTTGTATAGTGAAGGGAGCGGCGTCTCCATGGACGGGGTGGCCTGATATTCGTCGTTCGTGTACACGGCCGTGTGCACCTTGACCGGGCGTCGCTTGCGGCTCACGGGCTTCCCCCAGCGGAAATGCTCCATGGCGTGCACGAGTCTGTCCTCACTGCGTTCAGGTCTTGACCCGGGTGTCTGTTCATGTGAGGCGTCAGACGGAGACGGAGCTGGAAGCAGTATGCCGAGGCTCAAGCTGTCCTCCTCTTCCTCGTCCCCTTGGTCTTCCGCACTGCCCTGCTGCTGATCTGGGAGCAGGATTTCAGTGCCACCGAACAGCTGCTTCAACCTGCACTCCCAGATGCATTCCTAGAAAATGGAAATCGTTCAGATTTTTTTAAATCTTCGTCTTTCGCGCTCTATGAATAGTTTGGGGTCAGTCCACACAGATATTCCAATAAGCGGGAGTAGGTGTGGCCTAACGTCTGGATATGGCGCTCAAAATAGCTGTACCTGAACAGACATGATGTCGTCTAGACGGGACACTGGTAGCTGGTAGCATTAGCGCCAGTGGTCATGCTAATATGTCAGTCAAAATCAACACTTATCACGATGATGTGCAATAAAATGCTGGTGTTACATAAATATTTACTGGCATGAGAAGGTGTGGCGTTTCACAAGCGAGTACAGCATTTGTACATTAGTGATAATACTGTAGACATCTGGCACTAGTTAGCTTGTACTATGCAATGTTTTTCAGTTCGGATCAGAGGCTGAAAATGTAGTTCTCGAAACCCCATAATGATTGGTTGAGAAACTGCAAATGATGTGGTTTGACAGATGCCTTATTTTTATTGTAAGCTTGAAGCGGGACGTCGTACCTTTTATGAAACTTTTATTTTAAAATAACATGTACGGTTTATAATTTCCAGATATTTCTGTTTATCTTCTGTTCATTTCTAGCGTTCAAAGTGTTTTCGGCGTGATCTTATTTGTCGACTAAAGAAATCCATCTCCAGATCAGCCGTAATGAGTGCAGTTACACTGCGTGATGTGATGACGATCTCCTCAGAGAAACCTGGAGAGATTAACGCAGAACACTAAACACATATGTACTTGTCTTCATCACAAAAATACCTGGATAGTTCACAGGCGGGTGTTTATAATAATAATAATAATAATAATAATAATAATAATAATAATATTATTATTATTATTATTATTATTATTAACACTGGACAAATGAAACAACAAATATCAATAATAATAATAATAATAATAATAATAATAAGTCAGTGTCCTTACAGTAATATTCCCATACAGAGGTGGCCAAAAGTTTTTAGACAAAATTAGAATTCTGTGTTAAAAAGAATTGATACAAAAGCTTGATACAGTAAAGAGGCTTTTTTGCTTTTATTCATTTTTCCTATAAACACTTCTTGCTTGATTTTTTCCTCTCTCTTTCTTTGTTTCTTTCTTTATTTTTCTTGCCTTAATTTTAAAAAATAATCTTTCTTTTTTTTTATAAACACTTTTCTTTTCTTCTTTTTCCTTAAACTTTTTCTTTCTTTTTCATTCTTTACAATCTTTTTTCTATACTTTTCTTTCTTTCTTTCTTTCTTTCTTTCCCTTAAACATTTTATTTCTTGCTTTTATTCTTTATAATTTTTTCTGTACTTTTCTTCCTTTCTATCTTTTTCTTTTTTACTTACATTTTTTCATTCTTCCTTTCATTCTTTATGCTCCTCTTATTCTATACTCTTTCTTTCCTTTTCTTTCTTTTTAAAACTCTTTTTTGCTTTCATTCTTTACAATCTTCTATTCTTCTATTCTATTCTCTTCATTCTTCCTTTATTTCCTTCATTTATTTCTTTCTTTAAACTCTGCTTTCATTTTTTATAATCTTTCTTTCTATAAACTTTTTTTCTTGCTTTCTGTACTTTTCTTTTTCTTTGTTGCTTTCTTTTGTCTATCTATCTATCTATCTATCTATCTATCTATCTATCTATCTATCTATCTATCTAATTTGACCAATTTGAGGGTTGCATGTATTTATTTAGTCTTTTTATGCATAAGTTTGCACACCCTCAGGAATAGACATACTGTAGGATTCCTTTTCCTTCCCACAACAATAATTACTGAGTTCCTTAACTGTCTAACAGAGTATAAAATCATATTAAATCATTTTTTACTATTATTTTGTGGTGAGGGTCGAGGTGGTGGCAGTCAGCGAGGTCCCAGCACCGTCCGTCCACCGCCGATCCACACACACACAGGAGGAGCGCAGCCGAGAGCCAGGAAACACACCGCATCTGCAGGACGAGAGGGGAGACGAGGACACGTCAGAACCTGTACAACACTGCGTAGGTGAGCGTGAGTCCAGCAGAACTCTCTCTCTCTCTCACACACACACACACACACACACACACACACACACTGCTGATGAGGGTTTGTTCTAGACTAAGAAATCCTTTGTTTAATTTTACCTTAAGATCTTTTTTTTATTTTTATTTTTACGATTCTCCAGCTCTTCTTTGAGTCTCTGCTCTTCATGGACACGGTGAAGTGTGTGTCCTGTGTCACTCAGGTCTCTACTGCTATGAAGAAACGACGGTCTTGTTGCATGCTTATGGGCTGCTCCGGAAACAAATCTCACGCACGCTAGGAAGTTGTGTGTGTGTGTGTGTGTGTGTGTGTGTGTGTGCGTGTGTGTGTGTGTGTGTGTGTGCAGCAATTATGGCAGGAGTTCATACAGTATGTAAAGCAGTTCCACACAGTTTTCTCTTTAAGATCCTCGAGACTGGATTTCAGTCATCAGATCAACATGTAACTTAAACTCAACAGATCACACACACACATACACACACTTTTAGTTATGTGGCTGAATGACAGCATGCGTAAACAGTGTACATGTGGCTTTCACTCACACTTCAGATCTACACCATCACGCAAAGTTTTATTGTATTCACAAACACACACGCACACACGCACACACACACACACACACACACACAATGCACTGATGTAAATAAAACATTTAAACCCACCGTGACCTGCTCTCCATTTTGATTGGTCAGAAGGTTGTAATTTCTTGTTTCTATTGTAACAAAGACTTGAACAATGGACAAGTTGCAGAGAGAGCCAGACTGCAGAGCATGTTGTTTAGTTTTTCTTTCTTCATTATCTTTTTTTATTTCTTTATTAAACTCTTCTCCTTTTTAAATTTTTTTTTAATTTTCCATTTTCTTTCTTTGTTTCCTTTTTTATTTTTCCATTTTCTTTCTTTCTTTTTCTTTCTATTTATTTTTATATCACTTTCTTTCCTTTTTAATTTTTCCATTTTCTTTCCTTTTATTTGTAAATTTTCCCCCCTTCTTTTTTATTTTTACACTTTGACTTTCTTTTTTCCCCATTTCCCCCCTTTTTTTTCTTTTAGACATTTTTTTCTTTCCATTTTTCTTTACGCCCACCAAGCACAGGGAGAACACGCAAAGTCCATGAGGACCACAGACCACGAGGTGGGAATCGAACCCAGACCCTGGAGGTGCAAGGTGACAGTGCTAACAACTACACCACCATGCTGCCTAGGCATTGTTCAAATAACATTTAGTTTCCATTCCACCATGAATAATTAAACAGATTTGAAATATTTAAGAAGTTAGATATTAAACTGAGTCAGTGTATCTTCTCACTAGTTATTGGAGTCGGTAACCGTTCCATAATCGTTCATCAGTTTGAGTAAACCAATCATGGATCGACTAATAATCAGTTTAACTGCACAGTACAACGCTTTCTGCACTTGATATGTCACATGTGAAGATCCACTTCTGTTCACACATCAGCTTCATGTGGGTGCTGACGGTGTAATTATACAGTATGTCTACTGCAGAAGGCCTACTCTTTCCTGGATAGACCTACAGTAACACCATAGATCAAATCATGTTTTTAAATTTTTTCCAGCGCCTTCACTACCATCAAGCCTAAATTGTTTAGGGCTAAACTAGAGGACATGGGACACCCCCCCCTGGTTACATGGATAAATGGGCAGACCTCAGTTTGTGAGACTATAGAGCTGTGAGTCTGAGCGTCTAATAAGTAACACTTGGTATTCCTCAGGGAACGGTGCTGGGTCCATTTCTTTTTTCTACCTATACTGCAGACTTTACGCGTCACGTCCTATGCAGAAAGTTTCTGATGACACGGCGATTGTTGGGTGTGTCGAGAGCGGTGAGTTGGGTGTGTCGAGAGTATAGGGACTCGGTGGACCGCTTTGTCAGGTGGTGTGGACAGACGTATTTACAGCTGAACATGGCAGAGACTCAAGAAATAGTGGTGGATTTTAGCCAAAATAAGTAACCGCGCTCTCCAGTCTGTACTGGTGGGATGGATGTGTGGGGTTTGTGACCAGCAGTAAGTTCCTACAATAGGCTCGAATGATCCTTTAATACTGAGGCATTCTACAAGAAGGGCCTGAGAAGGCTTTACTTCCAGAGGAGTACTTTAATAGGGTCCTTTAATTATTTACAACAGGATGCTCCATGCTTTATCAGTCTGTCAACGCCTGTCACCCTCTGAATAAAACAATCGATTTAGGAAGTTTAGGAATAGCTTCAGCAGCAGACTCATTCATCCTCGCTATTTAAAACCCTTTAAACTTTAGCGCCACAGATCAATGATGATTTTTTTAAAAAAGTGCTTAAATGGAAGCCTTGTCTGCATGTGTTAATGCGGAGGCTTCAGACATCAAACTGTGTATTTGGGTTTTCAGATACAGTATGTCAGATAGAACAAATGTTATAATTACTTTTATAATGTGTAAATTTTATATGTATATGTATGTCTGTGCTATTGTTTTTCTCAGTCATGTTTGTGTAGCCACTATACTACGCAATCCTGAGTCCTATATATGTTTATTAAAAAAACAACAAAACAAATAATAGCTAAAATATATGATATACAATATAGGAGATTATTACTGCACAGTGTGATTAGACTCTCTGACTCATCTGCTCACATCAGACCCGTGAACCTTCACTGAACTAATTTAATTTACACCTCAAAAATTTTACTATTGTCTGAATTTTTGTCTTTTCATTTTACAGTTTTAATTATTACTAATGCTATAATAATTTATATATATTGTATAATTTCTCTATTACTTTGGGTTTTCCTTTTTTGTATGTTAGTTTTACGTCTTTAGCTGCTGCGGCAATTTAAATTTCCCTTCCTGGATCAATAAAGTTCTCATATTTTGTGACACATTTTGCATATCACGCTCTTTGTGTTAAGATTTTCCTTAATGATAAATTTCATTTTCAACCATGTGAGCATGTGCAGTTATCAGCATTAAAAGCATACGCGTTCCTCTGACTTTACGAGTGTTTCCGCTACATTTCAGTTGCCTGGGTGTGCAGAAAAAAAACTTTTAGGATAAAAAAAAAAAAATCTTTATTTTGCATTATTATTATTATTATTATTATTATTATTATGAATCATAAGTAATGTTCATAACATTTTATATCACTGACACGGAGCCTACAATACCCTAATTACTACAGTAATTTCCAGCTTATGGAATAATTTGTCAGCGTGACCAAACATACTGGAGATGTGTGTTATAAACACTATTTATTACTGCATTATAACCATTGCTGTAAACTCAAATTAATTACAATGCAAAAGTCTTAAATAAAAAGAGTAAGAGTTTTGTCCATAATTATACAACATGCAGATTTTAAGTTTTTAAAAAAGTAAAAAAAAAAAAAAGAAAACTCCAGACACAACTAATTATGAATTGAACTCATTATTGAATAACTGAACTAATTATAATTGAACTCTGTAATAAAATTTATTGAAATGTTAAGCATAAAAAATCAGGTGATGTTCATAACCCTAGTTAACTTATTGTGTTAAGTGTTATTAATTAGTCATAACTGAAATGCAAATCATAGCATTTCATATTGTTATGAATATTTATCATTTTTTAAAATCGTTATCATTTTTACTTAACAAATAAGTAAATGATTAAACTGATACAATATGTAATGGATGGATAATAAAAATGCTAAAAACAGGTGAAGTTCAAGTAGTCTGAGTGCAGATGTGATATTCAGTAAATAAAGATTTTTTGTCTCAAATATAAATGATAGAAATATTAAAATATGAGTTTCCTCACCTTTCTCACCGTGATGTACGGAAGCTCTGGTCCTGATGCTGCCTGATCGGCGTCTCTCTCTGATTTTCCTGAACGAGGTCCGATCTCATATTTATGCTCTCAGACACTCGGCAGCCCCTCAAGGCCACGCTGTAATGAGGATGGATAAGTAGGATGGAGTGTGTGTGTGTGTGTGTGTGTGTGTGTGTCCTGGTGGGGGCAGACGTGGGTGATAGAGGGGGTGTGTGCAGAGAGAAAAAAAAAAAAAAAAAACAGACTGTACCCCCACCTTTGTTGTGAGTTGTGAACATTTATTAGAGGTGGAGGTAGAATGTTTTTTTTCCTGTTTGTAAGTAAAATAAAAAAAAGAAGATGAATAATACGGTACTGTAGGTGTTGCGTCCGTGTGAGCAGCTACTACTGAAAAGTGAGGACCTGAGCTGATTCATGGAAAACTGTGAATGGTGTTTTTGTCTTTCGTCTGGAGAAAGGTGTGCGAAGAGACACGGATGTCTGAATGAAGTCAAGGACCTTTTTTTTTTTAAACCGAAGCCATGTTTCTCTGCTCCAAGTTCAGATGATTAAACTAACACTGTGTGTAGGTTGACCCATCTGAGGTTAAAATATGCTTCGCTGCTGTAATTGCTTTAAGTTTGTTCCCTCTCGCTCTCGACTGTGTCTAGATCACTGAATGTGAACACAGTTATTTAGGTCTAACCCTGAGAAAAACCCCAAACATGTATTATATATGCCAAAGTCTTAAAAAAAAAAAAAAGTAAGAATTCCGTTCATAATTATAGATATAGAAAAATGAAAAAAAAAAAAAAAGAGGCGATTCAGCACAACTTAGAAGCGGTTATTAAGCAGACAGCATGTTGTTTAAGACGTGCTTCTGTGACTGGTCGTGAATGTGGGTTTTGGCAGGCGGCTGCTCTCTCCTCAGTACTGCGGACCGCACAGACCGACTCTCACCCAGGCTGAGACACACCTACTGTCCATTCATTATACTGTATGATGCAACTTCACCAAGGGTTTCAATTATCTGTGATCAGCGTCATTCATCACATTTCTTCGGCTAAGATTACGGTTCAGCACCGTCTTTCCAGTTTAATAATGAGTTGGACCGTTCTTAACCCTTTGCCCATCATTTTAACAACCATCGTCTAGACCGCTTTATCCTGTATACAGGGTCGCGGGGGGGGGGTCTGGAGCCTAACCCAGGAGACTTAGTGCACGAGGTGTGGTACAATCCAATCCATCACGGGGCACACACACATATACACACACTCCTTCTCACACACTACGGGCAATCTGAGATTATCACACCGATTTTCCTAACCTGCATGTCTTTGGACTGGACACATGATTTAGCGATTCTGCATGGAAAAAATATTCTTAAGGAAACTGCGAATACTGTAGGAATATTTGTTGATACGGCTAAATTCCCTCTGATCCCAATCCAAATCGTCCTCTTAGTAGAAGTTGGATACTTTGAGTGCTTGGACTGTCTCTCTGTCTCGCTCCCTTTAATCACGAATCCTATTAGTGAGGATTACAGGGATAAGATGTCCACTCTGGCAGTCCCTCTGTTCCACATCCACAGAGAGAGAGAGACAGAGGAATATAACCGACACGCTCCAGGTGGTCTGCGAGAAGAAAAAACATCACCCATCACTTACAGGTAATTATTATTAACCATCGCCTCTTTTTATTTATTTATTTTTTTATCATTGTGTAGAACTTGTTTTTCTGTGCTCGTTTTTTCGTGACGTAGAAACACGACCGCTCCTTTCTTCCACGAGCTGAGTATTTATTGAACGTACTGTAGGTTCACACGGTAACTAAATTTAACCTAAACGCTCCCATTCATTCGTCACCGCGCGCCGTCTCCCAGGGCCGATTTCCTATCACACGAGTGAATAAACCGTCTTCCAAACAAAAGCCAGGATTCTCTCGGCCTAATAAAAGTGTCAGAGCGCCGGCCATAGGGCACCCGGACCCTCGTCCATCACCGTGATTCATTCTCCGGATGGAGCGCTAATAGTCAGGGAGGAGAGATTAGTCAGGAGCTGCTCTCTAATGTTGTAAGCTTAAGCACCGGCATCACCCGGTGAACCCACTGCGCTGTCCTCGGGTCAGGCGGAGACTTTAATGCGTGTATATGACGCTGGATGAGTAATCTAATCACTGATACAAACAGCTCGGTGCCGCTTCCTCTTCTTTCTTTTTTCTTTTTTACTTTGTGAATATTGAGAACATCTCCAAGCACACGTGGATGCGTCACGAATCCCCGGTTTTGAAGAAAAACAGCAACTCTGATCGTCGTTCCAGCTGTCAATCAAATCATATTTTTATACAGTGTTAAAGCCTTTGTTGTTGTGTAATACGTTGTTTTTGTTGTTTCTATGGTAACGGCTAATTCACATATGGAGAATATGCCACATGAGCTAAAACTAACAACGAATAGATTATATATTGTATGATTATAATTTTTAATATATTTTTCTTATAACAATTCATAACCTTTGATATGCTTTTCCATTAAAGGGAAGCTTTTTTTTTTTTTACTTTTTTTGGAAGGAGTCTCCAGTTTTAGGACTTTCATAACGGACTTAATACTTGGTTGGACATCTGTTCATGTTTTTTTTTATTTCTGATACATTCACTAAAGCATTTCTAACCGTTTTCAGTAAGTATGGGGAGCATCTCCAGAATGAGATGTGACGATTAACAGATAAAAAGTTACAGTAGCATGACGTGACGTTTACGTAAACATTGGAATTGCTGACAAATTGTTGCGTGAGAGCATAAGAGAACTGTGTTATTCAATTAAAAAAAAAAAAAAAAACTAAACTTTATTAATGGAGCAATTACATCGCCGTAACATTATGACCACCTGCCTGATATTGAGTTCCGCCCTTAGACCACATTTGTCTACGGCAGATCAGGAACGGCCCACAAGAGCTGCAGTTTTGGAGTCGCTCCGTCCCAGTCGTCTAGCCGTCACAATTTGGCTCGTCTCGCAGTAGTTGGCTCACATTCTCGATATCTCATTAAAATGGCGGCTGGAAGTGGGCGGGATATATTAGGCAGCAAATGAGCCTTTTTTCCTGCTGTTGATGTGTTGGAAGCAGGAAAAATGGGCAAGCGTAAGGATTTCAGTGACTTTGACAAGGACTGGATTGTGATGGCTATAGAGGACAGGATCAGAATAACTCCAAAACTGCGGCTCTTGTGAGATGTTCCCAGGCCGCCGTGGTCAGGATGTACCAAAAGTGATCCAAGGAAGGAAAACCGCTGAACTGGCGGTTCACTGTAGAGCCACTGTAGCTCAAATTGAGGAAAAGGTTAATGCTGGTTCTGATAGAAACGTGTCAAAACACACAGCACATCAATCTTTTGGTGGCAAAAGGGGAGGGACCTACTCACCATACTTCTCATCCCCTATCCCCCCCCCCTCCAAGTTTGTAGACAACAAATCTAATGAGAAGAACGATGATGATGTTCAGCTTCTCCTCTTCATTTTCACTTCATTTCTGATATTGAAGGTTAATCCTGGACATCATGCCGATCTGAGACCGAGTCGTCCAGATGGAGGCCGGGACTCTCCTGACCGTCCTGGTGGTCGTTTTGGGCGCGGGGGCGAGCAAGGACGAGCACGCGCCCCGGGTCAGCGCGTCTCAGTGCGGCGAGTACAGTAACCAGGTGATGAAGGACGGCGCGTGCAGACTGGTGGCCACGCTGCCCCAGCTGGATGACCAGCGCTGCCCCGACATGTTCCGCTGCACGGACGAGGTCTCCTACTGGCTGCACGAGAACGAAGAGCGCAAGCAGCAGATCCTGGCGCTGCACGAGACCATCTCTGAGCTGCAGGAGGAGCTGCGCAACCATCGGCACAGAGTAAAAGTGCTGGAGCTGCAGGTCAGTACTGCGGCGGACGAGTAAAAGGGTCAGAGTGGCGGCGCTGATCATATGTGGATAAAGAGCTGTAACTTGTCATTAGTGATCTGTAGCCACACTAGTGAGAGACGGGTCCTAGATTTAGTTGCCTTCAGTGTCACACTCAACTAGCAATCAGCCAACACGTGGTATCAGTGTTAAAAAGTGTCTCACCTCAGTGAATAAGTGAATTTATACTATGGGGTATAAATATGACGTGACATGGAGGCCATTTCTCTTATCCACTCTTCAACATGGGAAAGACAAAGGAACAAACCATTCAAGTAAGGCAGATGTGTGTCGACCTTCACAAGTCAGGCAATGGCACCTGCCCATATCTACTGTGAGAGGAATCAGTAAGAAGTTAAAAAAACTGGAACAGTAGTAAAAAAGCCTGGACGAGGACGCAAGTTTATTTTGCCTCCATGCACAGTGAGGAGGATGGTAAGAGAAATAAAAAATTCTCCAAAGCTCACTGTTAAAGAACTGCAACAAATAATAGCATATTGGGGTCACAAAGTCTCCAAAACAACCATCAGACGCTATCTACATGCCAACAAGCTCTTTGTGAGATATGCAAGGAAAAAACCTTTTCTCAGTCACAATCATAAACGCAAACGTTTGGAGTTTGCTAAGCGGTACTGGGGCTTCAACTGGGACCGTCTTCTTTGGTCAGATGAGACCAAGATAGAGCTTTTTGGCAACAAACACTCGAAGTGGAACACAAAAGAGTATTCAGAAAAGCACCTCATGCCCACTGTGCAGTATGGGGGAGGATCGGTGATGCTGTGGGGCTGTTTCTCTTCCAGAGGCCCTGGGAAGCTTGTTAGGGTGCATGGCATCATGAATGCTTTGAAATACCAGGACATTTTAAAACAAAATCTGGTGGCCTCCGCCCGAAAGCTGGAGATGGGTCGTCACTGGGTCTTTCAGCAAGATAATGACCCAAAACATGTGGCCAAATCTACACAGAAATGGTTCACCACACACAGAATCAAGCTCCTCCCATGGCGATCTCAGTCCCCAGACCTCAACCCCATTGAAAACCTGTGGAGTGAGCTGAAGAGGAGAGTGCAGAGGAGAGGAGTCAGGTCACTGGATGATTTAGAGACATTGTGCAAAGAGGAACGGTCGAATGTGTTCTCTAATCTTGTGAAACATTATAGGAGAAGATTAGGTGCTGTTTTGTTGGCAAAAGGGGGTTGTACAAAGTATTAAACATCAGGGGTGCTAATAATTGTGGCACCCATGATTTGATGTAAAAGAATTAGTTACTTCGATTAAAGGTTGGATTTTCCTTTTTTCCCACAGTGTATGTATATGTACTGTACATATATTTCTCTATATAATCTCCTGCTCCACTACCGGCCGGCCTCCCAGGAACTCCTTTAATGGAGAACAAAATGGCCTAGTTTGATCTCCAAGTGGCCCAGTGCAGATTATTTATTTTCAGTAATGCATAAAACACTTTCATTATTATTTCCTTACCATGTTAATAGTGTTTTTCAATTGAGTTCAATTTTTTTTTCATTGACTGGCCTCAGTTCTTTCTTTCTTTTTGTTTTATCCGCACCCCATCCATCCCCCTCGACCCCGGTTGCTAACTGGATTAGCTCAGGACCTTGACCCCACGTGCTTGGCCTTGTACCCGCGCTCGTAAGCCTGTCGCTCTGCCCTAACGGCTTACTGACACCGTACAGCTCGGCTCGCACTCGGCTCATTTTATATGGAAAGAAATTGAAAATGTTCCCCGTGTTTCATGAATGTTTATTTCTGCTATCATTCGCAAATATTTTATAATAGAATATACTGTGAGTATCAAAGCATCGCTGAGTTCTTTGATTCTGATTGGCTGCAAATGACAGCGTTACAGAGATGGACTAATATGTCATCGTTACTATAGTAACAGCTCGTTCATAACGACTTGTATGAATCTTGATACAGTGGAACCTCGGATTGCGAGTAACGTGGTTTACGAGTGTTCCGCAAACCGAGCAAAGATTTTAAATAATTTTTTATTCGGAAACCGAGCAATGGTGTTTTTCGTTTGACATTTATGGGAGGAGTCTCCGGTGTCAGCGCTTTGTACTAGTTAGTAGATAATGTTTTCCGGAATATTCCTCCATATCCAGATGAAACAGTGATTTCACAAATTTTATGCAAATACTTTTGAAAGGTTATTGCGATTATTTTCCTACAACAGCACCTCCATGTGTTCTGCTCTCCTTACCTAACCCCTACCTTTTTTTTTTTTTTTTTTTTACTTTGAGTGCACAAACTTTGCACATATCCTGACTTTTTTTTCACCCTTTCAGGTTGTACATGGTTTGGTCTTCTTGTCCTTCACTGATCTTACCTGATCATGTTCTTCTGTAAGCATCTCTGGACAAGAGCGTCTGCCAAATGCCTGAATGTAAACGTGTTCTACATGTTTTTTTTTTTTCCTCCATCATGACGGTCAGAGTGAAGAGAAGTCTGGGCTGAACTCGTCCCAGGAGCAGCGCTTCCGTGAGCTGGAGACTCAGTACGTCGAGGCCACCACGCTGCTGCACGTCCAGGCCTCGCTCGTCTCCGACCTGCAGGCTCAGATCCGCAACCTCTCCATGCTGGTGGAGAAAGTTCGCCGAAACCCCGGGTGTATGATCAACATCATCCGTACCAGCCCGCTGCCGAGCTCCCAGCACACCCTGCACCCCGGTGAGCACGACAGTAACTAGTGACATCACTCTGTGTATCTGTCCAGGAGCAGAGGATACATGGAGTCAAGTTTGCAGAACAGAATTATATTGAACTGCTGTACAGGGTTTGAGCCTGGCAGCCACCAGGGGGTGCTAGAACTTATTTGTTAGTAAACTTGAAAGCAAAAAATGCTTATTGCTAATATTTAATGTACAAGCTCACTGTTTACAAGTTATTATTATTATTATTATAAAAAAATAAATAAGATTCTTATTTAATTTATATCAAATGCTCCATTCTGATTGGTCAAAAAGTGTTAATTAATGTTCTGCACCAGCAGCTCTGACAGTAGTGTGAAGATTTATCTGATTTTGTGATCTCTATAACAGCCGATCATTGTTTAATAGTAAGAGTAAGTACAGGACAGAACAAGAACTTGTTTGTCCAACATGTTCAGCGACACTTTTTATATATGATCGGCGTTCGATTCAAACCGGGACTCTGAATGCTGATTTTCTGGCATAAAGAGATTGAAATTACAGAAGACTTTAATATAGTACGGCGATGTGACTCTTAGCCGCCGTGAAACATTTTAAAGAACGTTATACAGTATGTCCATGAGTGACGATCCTGGCCGAGGTGGCTCGGAGCTCGTTGCAGTCGTTCCCGTGAACATTCAGCTTCTGATCCTTGAAAATCGATGGTTAACTTGTTGCCAACACGAGGAAGAGACGCATCTGACTGTGTGAACTGTGAACACAATCATTCAGCAGCACCACTTGCATGTTACAGGAAGTCGGCTTTGAGTCACTGCCACGTCCCCCGTACAGTCCTGACTCCATCTGACTCCAAACTGTTTCCACATGTTTGGGCCATAAAAGGCGTTCCAGACAGGAATCAGACAGGCTGGATCAGATCATGGCTCTGGTGTACTGAGAAAACGTTTTACCTTGATGGCGTCCAAGAGAAATTATATAGAGAGAGATAAGATATAACCGTTATTCTGTGCCACCAAAAGTCCCTGTTTGGCTCGAACGGCCCTGGTAGGTTTTCTGATAGTGTTATATATGTCCTAAAGTGTCTTTCCAGGTGTCTTTATCGATATGGAAGTTCATTTTAAGGCAGAAATGCAGTGCAAGAGGAATAAATCACATTCCGTGTTTTTATAAGAAAACAACTGTTTTATCTGAACCAACGTCGTTTTATTCTTTAGTTAATTATTATGTTTAAAACAGACCAGTCGAACATGTCAAATCAAAAAAAGCTTTTTAAATTCATATATTTTACTACAATTTTTAAAAATAAACTTCATGTTTATTACTCAAATTTGTTTTAAAAAATGTTACATGCTTTATATATTAAATTATTAAAAGTGATGTTATACAAAATACTTGAATTTTATTACACAATTATAAAAAGGGGAACTAATCAGTACCTTCTGTGTACGTCACTGCTGTGATACTCTTAAGCGCACACACGTACAAATTACACCATTTCCACATTTCCAGGAGATTAATGTGTACTAAAGGTACAAACGATTCTGCCTATCGACATCTACTAATGTATCTTCAGTATTTTGTAAACACTTGTGTGGCATGAACACGACTTCAGGTCATGACTGGCTCTATATCATGAACTTAACTCATGTATCTATAACAGAATTAACCGAGATGTTTGTGTTCTTTTAGAGACGCAGCGTATCAGAAACTGCCCCATCGACTGTGCCTCCATCTACTACAACGGCGTGCGCCGGTCCGGCATCTACACCGTGGTGCCCTCGCTCGGGGCCGTGCCTGTGGAGGTTTACTGCGACATGGACACGGACGGTAACGCCTCCACGCTCTCACCTGCAGCTCCTGCACTGTTTATCTGCTCCCTGTTCACCTGCAATGTCGGAAAAGTATCATTGAAATAAACGTGAACATAGTGGAGCTTCGGTGGGAAACATTTTTGGGAGCCTGATTCTCGTCCCTTTGTTATGTCCCCGGGTGTTGCGTGTCCCCGTCCCGTTTGTCCAAAGAATCTTATTATAGCGGAAGAGGCATAGTCGCTTCTGCCCCTCGTTCAGCACACCTGGTGATGTTTCCTCAGTCGTCTTATTATCTGCACGAAACGTGCCGTTATCACACGTAGCTGGGCTGCAATTATGGGAAGCCATTAGGGTCAACCTTGTACATAGGATTAATTGACGTTAAAAATTAAGATTAAGATTTAATGTAACAGATTACTTTTTGAACTTGTCGACAGTAATTTTGTAATGTAGTTAGTGACTTTACAAAGTAACGTCCCCCAACACTGGTAATAACGTGCGTCAGCGCGTTAAGATTGACAGTGTTGCTTCTCCCCGAGGTGGTGGCTGGACCGTGATTCAGCGGCGGCAGGACGGCTCGGTGAAATTCGACCGCGGCTGGAAGGAGTACAGGGACGGTTTCGGAGACCTGCGCACCGAGTACTGGCTGGGGAATCGGCACATCCATGACCTGTCCACTCAGGGAGATTACACGCTGCGCATCGACATGGAGGACTGGAGCGGCAAACGCAAACACGCTCTTTACCAGAGCTTCAGGTGAGGACGAACTGAGGTTGTAATAATAACGGCCCTTTAGTAAAGTGTAATCTACAGTATAGCAGTGACACGACTGAGTGTAGCCGTGTGTGTGTGGACAGGATCGAGGACGAGGCGGCCCAGTACAGGCTTCACGTCTCCGGCTTTAGCGGTACGGTCGAAGACTCGTTCAGCTGGTATCACGACAAGCAGGACTTCAGCACTCCTGACACGGGAAACATCTGCGCCGAGATCTCACACGCGGGCTGGTGGTACAACCAGTGTTTCTACGCCAACCTGAACGGCGTCTACCACAAGGTCAAACCCCTCCTACACCCGTCTCCTGGAATGGTCTATACTGCTATAGAAAGATATTCTAAATTCATGCTTTCTTCCTCAGCTCGTCTCAGGTTAGGGTTCATCTCTCGAAACTTTCAGTAACGGTTGGTCTGTGAAGCTACAGTACTTTGTGGCGAATCTAATGTCAGCAGGGGAGCGACTGCAGCTTGACTTTTTTAAAACTTTACAGCGCTCCTACGTTTATCTCTTACTCCATACAGTTTTGTTTACGTCTCAGTATCTCGTTTCCTCTCTCCCAGCCTTTCCATGACGCTCGTGTCGTTAGTGCTGTAGCTATCTGTGTACGTCTGAACACCAGACTGCGGTGTAGACGTTCAGGGTGATTTTATTTGCCCTGCTAATTTTAAGTTAGACTAACATTGTTTTCAGTGGCTTTAGTAGGTCAATTCTAACTAATTCAAATAATCCAAAAGTTGCTTTGAAAGTAGTAATAAATTTTTTCTATATGTAATTTTTTTTAAATTTTTTTTAAAGTTTATCATTTTCATAAGAAAGTGTGACTAACCTAAACCAAAATAAAACAAACCATACATAAAAAAAAAGGGGAAAAACAGTAGTATTACACACCTCATGTTCCCAGAAGCACTTACACACTCCGAGTCCTGGAACGTGTCCACGTGCCATCAGAGAAGAAAGAAATTTGTCATAACCTGTCATGTGATCAGCTGACTTCATTTAAACGTTGCTGAGTCTAGACCTGAGTATTGAAGCGTCCCCAGATCATAACACTGTCTCCAGAGGCTTGTACAGTGGACACTATGCATGATCGCTTCACACGTTTCCCTTCTCAGCCTGACACGCCCATCACTCTAGAATAGGCTCAATCTGGACTCGTCAGGTCACATGACCTTTTTCCATCGCTCCAAAATCCGATCTTTATGACAAACTGAAGCCTTTTCTTTCTGATGAGTCTCACTAACAAGTGGTTTTCTTACGAACACACAGATGTTTAAATCCCAATCCTGTGAGTTCTCTCTGATTGATACCGCATGCTTTACGATGTTTTACTTCACCGAGCGTTTAAGTGATCTCTGATCAGGCTTATTTATCAAGTCCAACATTTTTACTTTTATCTTTACCTGATGCTGGTTTTTGGCTCTTCCAAAACTGTTTCTATACACTCGGGACATTTAAATGCATCACCTTGGGAGTCAAAAATTACCTTTTTTAACAAAGAAAAAAAACTAGACGGACCAAAAATAAAGTCGTCTTGGACAATATCAGTGCATAGAAAAGGGAGCTGTTTTCTGCTCAGGTATTTATTACCGGTTGTTTTAAATAAAATAGACAGTTTTAATCCTAGATAGCAGCGGCTCTGATCCGGATCTGGCAAAGCGGATGTGGCTTGTTTTTTCCAAAAAGTCAAAAGAGAAAGTCGTGGACTACATTTGTTTCTTTGTTGATTTTTTCCCCTCCTTAACCAAAGGTCACTTCCATTACTTATTTGAACTTTTATATAATTATACATATACATATAATATCTCTGTCTATTATTAAACACACCATCCGATTAAAATAGATTTGTACCATAATTGATTTAAGTGTGAACCTGCAGTGTTGAACTGCATCATCACCAGAGCTGAGTGCATTTACTTTCTTACTGTATGTACAGTACGGACATGTTCCAAGCATCTGTCCTTTACCCGAGTCATTCTATTAGAGAATACGTTTTACTTTTACTCTGCTCAATACTACAGCAAACCTCCAAATCCAGGACTTGTGTACTTGACCCACCACTGATCACCACATGACGCATGTTTACACTCGTTATTTCTTTGCGCTCCTCAGGGCGGACGTTACTCCGCGAAAAGCAAGAACACGCTGGGACCCGACGGCATCGTCTGGTTCACCTGGAAGGACACGGACTATTACTCTCTACGCAAGGTCGCCATGATGATCCGGCCGCGCACCTTCCGACCGCACCTCTCCCCCTGAGCGGACGCCGCCCTGCTGACCACAGGCGGTGCAGAAGAAAGCCTGAATACAGTAGCGATGTCACTTCCTGCGTAGAGAACTTTTTCCTTTTGAGAAGTGACTGCTGTGGTTTGTTCTATTACAGTATGCATCATACGGATCGACGAAAAAAACTGTTGCTTTCATGCCTCGAATAATAATTTAGCGAGGATGGTAATTATCCATATATTATAGTTTTTTAATACACAACACATCGCGAGTTCGAATCCCGGGTGATGCTGTAACCTCTCGCAGCCGGAGATCTAGAGAGAGCTAATTGGCCGAGTTCTCTCAGAGGGAAGGGATGAGAGGTACTTAGTGCTCCCACATTAATCACGACTCTACAGCCAGTCAGGGGCGTCTGTGAGCTCACGCGAGCGGAAGGAGCAGATAGCGCCGTCCTCTAGTGTGTTACTCCACCCCCAACGGTGCGCGAGCGAGCAGTTCGAAAAGATGCGGTCGGCTGGCGTCACGTGGTTCGGAGGAAACATGTGATAGTCTTCGGTCCTCCCGACTGAGAGGTAGTAGTAGCCTTAATGTGGCGCCCCCTAGTGACGGGGAGGTACTGGACATGACTAAAAATAGGGAGAAAATCTGGGAAATCTGCAATCTGATTGGACGAGAGGCTTTCCACAGGTGGTGATAATGGACAGTAACAGCACTGAGGCGCCTCTCAACCATCCACGCTCTTTTATTAACGGCTACAAAGCGAACTAGCTCCTAACACAAGGCTGAATTCCAAATCCCTCTCTAACCCCTGATCAAGGGCACTACTTGGTGTGTGGAACAAGGGATTGTACGCCCTACATAGTGCACTAGCGTTCCATTTAATGCTCTTTAGGATTCAACCCTGGACGTTTCCGGAGAATTTTGAATGAGTGGAAATATAAAGAGCCACTTGTGACGTTTCTCAGGACTGGACTCCATGGTTCACCTTTTGGCTACATATTACCGATTTTCGGAGTTTAAATCTACTTTCACTTCTGTTAACTACACTAAATGCCGGTCGCCAGCTCCGCCAGTCACGGAGGGATACTGTAGGTGTTGAGGCGCAAAATGACTGGTTAAATAAAGAAACAAATATATAATCTGTTGATGATGGTGTTTGTGGAACTGTTGTATAAAAGCGATATCGCCCGAGAGGGAGTGCTATACTGGTGGATATCAGCACTCGTGATATTTCCATATCTCTTGTATGATTTTGCTTAATTGTATACATAGTAACAAAGGATTAAAGTCATTAAAATTTTTCCTCTTTCGGTAAAACAAACTTTGAACACCACCAAATTTAACTGAGACACAAACTGGGGGAAAAACAAACTAACAAACAGAAATCCTTAATTCATTTTCAACAATTTCGTATACATTATACAGATTTCTCTGTCTATTTTGTTAAGCGACATCATCTTACCCTGCTCTTAAATATTTAGGAATATTTCTTCATTCTGTCTGAATGAATCACATTCAGGATATAAGAACAACACCCCGCTTCATCTGTCCTCGTTAACACTCGACTCACACGCCGTCTCGAACCGAAGCTCGCGCGCTCCCCAAATGACTCCACGTTCAGAGAATATAAATCAAAGTTTATTAAATCGTATCAGAATTACTTTCGTGGCTTTTTTTTATTTTATATTTATATATATAATTCATGGTGCAAATAACATTGCAGACATCGCTATACATAAAATGAACATGAAATGAAGCACATGCATGGCTTAATGTGTGTGTGTATATATATATATATATATTTATAGATGTGTGTGTATATATTACACGCTGGTGTGAGGAGGAGAAGAACAGGAGATTTCTTTGGAGAAAAAAAAAAAAAGAAGCTTTTGCATGATGGCGGATAAAAACATGTGCAAAAAGGACCAGCCCTCCTTTAAGATGCTCAAAAACCAGACTCATTATCAGGTATATACGTGTGTGTGTGTGTGTGTGTGTGTGTGTGTGTGTGTGGAGAGGAAAAAGAGAGAGAGATTATACACAAGGTTCTACACGTTGTTGTATTTTGGCACTGTGAAAGGAAAGTGCATTGCACATGAGGCATGCTGAAGTTCCTCAGCACATAAAGGCACGAGGACGAGGACGAACCTCTGCGGCTCCCACACGGACAGACGAAACAAACAAAGAGAGACACTGTCGGTAAAAAAAAAAAATAAAAAAAAAAAAAAAGTGTGTAAGACACTCGTGTCGTCTGTTTTTGTCTTTTCTGTCATAGTGAATCTCAGTCCTGTGACATGAGGACATTTGTGCCACTGGAATATTTAGTTTTGGAGGGAGGGGGAAAAAAACACTGGAAAAAAGTTTTAACATAAATTCTGGTTTTAAGAAAGTTGGTTAACACTCAAGTTCCAACATCGACAACCATTTTCATCTTAAGATGAGATTTTAACACAAAGTATATTATTATTATTATTATTATTATTGCTCAAAATTTCCATCATTGTCCTCATCACGTTATAAATTTTTCTCAAATCTGATTTATTTATTAACCAATCAAGGAAGGTGCTTTTGTTAGACCCTTTATAAAGCTTCCAACAATCCTTTCTTCAGGATTTCTCATTAAGAAGCTGCAACCTTTTGTCTTAACTAACTAAAGCAAGTGAGGACGCGTCCTTACAGCCGATGTCCTTACAGCCGTTACGCTCCCTGGGGCATCGGTGGCTCTGGTGAAGCCCGGGTTCGATTCCCAGCAGTGCCGATCCCAAGCCCGGATTAAATGGGAGGGTTGCGTCAAAAAGGACCGTCGGGAAGGATCGTCCAAGGATTGGACCCGACCTCGCTCCAAGCCGTCTCCATTTCCACATGCTTGGGTGAACATTAAGAGCGTTCCCAGGAGGCACGAAGCAGCCGGTCTGAGAGAACTTTCTACCTTAAGGGTGTCCACGCTCTAGTGAAACACTGGGATAAGTGCATTAGTGTAGCAGGATATTATACAGAGACATAAAGAGAGTCTCTACTCTCAGAACGTCAGTTCAGAAGCACGGAAGTCACATTTGAAAATCGGCGTTCTGATAGAAGGGAAAATAACCCGTCGTTTCATTTAAAACAGCTTCCCTCATTCTTTTCACTGATACTGATCACACTTTTTAAATTTGTTTATTATTATTTTTTTTTTACATCCTTAAACAGAACTTGTTTTTCTAAGATTTTTAATTCAGGAAGAACAAGGTCGGGAAATGACACTGAAACAACACGGCTGTCGCAGCGGCTCGACTCCTTTGATTAAATCGATCGTACATTAGTTTAGTTATTAACCCTTACACGACTTCTTCACTGCTCGTGAAGTTTTAAACCTACAATGCTCATAAACGGCCTCAGACAGAATAGAGACTGACCTAAACGATCATTTCCGCTGATTGATTCCATCGAATTCCGTTTCCTGCTCATGATCTCTTCACGATAGAAAGTAAACACTTTGGCACTGAAATCAGCCTGACCCTCCTTCTGGCACAAACATCGTAACCTAAACTGGACTGGATCCAGGTCGCGGTGTGCTCGGCCTGAGCTCCTTGTCCGACGAAGATTAAGAAGAAGAGGGGGGAAAAAAAAAAAAAAAAAAAAAGACATGCAGATGGTTGGCGTTGAAAAGAAGGATGTGATATTTTACTAAACCTCCTTTGGTCTGAGATTAACATCAGCTGTTTTATGGCACTGAGGTCATGGACAAATAAAGAAGCTTAAGAGGAACAAAGAAAAGAGAAAGAGAGCGAGTGCATAAGAGAGAGAGCCGTGTGTGTGTGTGTGAGAGAGAGAGATGCAGTTCAGTCCTCTTCTTCACATGGTAGTGAACTGACTGTGAGCCTGTCTCAGCTTCTCTGCAATCTGTAAATACAAAGCACTGTTTTACTTTACAAACACACACACACACACACACACACACACACACACACACACACACACACACACACACAGGACAGTAGAGATGGGGGAAATAATTTGATTCACTTTTGTATTGCGATTCTTTTGTGTGTGCCAATCTGCTCAATAAGTGGTCATAATGTTACGGCTGATCTGTGCGTGTTTGCGCTTGAGGTCGGAACATGTTGCAGTTCCTCTGTAATCCTGCAGGGGGGGGGGTACGCTCTACACTATTCACACACCTGCATGCAGAACCGTTTCCCCTGTGTGTTGGGAGCGAAATCATTTGCTGAGTTTGTTTAGAATTGTAACAAAACCTAAAAAAAATTATATATATAAAATAAAAAAAAATCGCAATATAAATCGAATCGGAGCAGAAGCATCGTGATGTCATCATGTCATCGCGGCGGCTGGTCTCCCTCCATTAACATCTCCTCATAAAACCTCTCTCAACATTTGAACAACTTTGTTATGCAACACTAACCAGGAAAAAAGAAATGTATTATCCAGCTTAGATTATTAAATATAACTATTAATGCATATAAAATATAAGATCTGTTGTGGTTGCGAGACATCAAACTTTACGAACTGCTGTTGCGGCCAAAATCACTCTTTCCGAACATAAAAAGCGTTTTTTTTTTTTTTTACAGATAGTGCCGTGGAAAATCTATTTGCCCCCCTTCCTTATTAGTTATTTATTTATTACATATTTATCACAGTTAAATGATTCCGATCATCGAACTAATTCCAATACACTAATTAGCAGTGATTGCGGAAGCTTGACGGCGGTTATTACGGCCTGTTTGTTATTTAACAGCAAGTCCTCAACATACGAACGAGTTCCGTTCCGAGAGCTCGTCCATAAGTCCAATTTGTTCGTAAGTCCAACAAACATTGTCTAAGTACTAGGACACTAATACAATTTTCTATACACAGTATAAAACTAACACATTCCACGATCTTGTCCTGATTCTTTAGAGTCGTGCCGATGGTGGAACGATTCATGTTAAAAAACACGAGCGCCGTCTGCCGTCTTTTTACCTCGCTCTCGATAATCTCTCGATTATTTCTACGTTTGTCTCCATCGTTATCGCTCGGCGCTTCTTGGCAGTACCAGCTTCATCACCACTACTTTTACTCTCGTTTACAAACATCCTGGGATGTACGTGGCGATGTACGCTGGACATGTGACTGAACGTGTGCGAACGCTCGTTCGCATCTTTGAAAGTTTGTAACTTGAATGTTCGAGACTTTACTGTATTAGGTTTAGGGGGCAATTACTTTTTCCACATAGGGTCAAGTTTTTTTCCCCTCCCTAATAAATGAAATTATTTTTAAAAACTGCATTTTGTGTTTACTCTGGTCATCTTTGAGATCATCAAAGAAATTTTAACATTACACAATCATTTAAGAATTAAACAACAAAAAAACAACAAAATCAGGGAGGGGACCAACACTTTTTCACAACATTATAGATAAATGGATATTGTATCTCTAATGAACTGTATTAACGTGTTTAAGGTTTAAGGACTGATTACCGTTTCGTAAAACTTGATTTGCTGCTCCAGGTACTGCTGCATTACTCTGTTGTAGTCGTAGATGCGGTTACTATGGAAATGGTTCATCTCCGCTGCAGGACCGAATCACACAGGGGTCACACAGGGGTCACACAGTAAGGATCAAAGAGCAGACACGGAACACGTCCAGAGACAGAAGTGGTGTACCTTGTAACGCGTAAGACATGGTGCTGGCTCGCTTGCCCATGGTGACCTTCTCTCCAGAGGTGATCTTACTGGTGGCCACCAGTTTGTCCGCTTCCTTTACCTTCTCTATGGCGGCCTGCAGGAATCCAAACAGAACACACGGCGTCCTTAACGTCAACATTTCTCACATGACACTGCAGTTCGACTTTATGTGCCCCTCCCCCCCCCAACGGATTCTTCCTTATCCCGAGTACCTTGTGGACGCCGATGGTGTCGGGGAAGCAGCCCAGAACCCCTTTGTACTCGTTGTTGGTCTCCATGAGGAAGTGAAGATCTTTTTTAGGCTGAAGATACAGAACACACGATAGATAATGAAGGTTATTGTGCGCACGATCAACACGAGTCACTTCCACATTCACTCATCCGGTACACGAATGATTATATTCCTGGAACACGTCAGAGCGACAGTTCAATGACGCCGATCTGAATCAGACTGAATAATAATTTGGGACGCTGTATTCACCTACGGTCTATAACGCTATCACACACTACAGGAGAGGCGTTCAGGTCAAACCGGGACTGCAGAATAACAGAACGCTTGCTTTATCTCTCTATATAATCCTCTACGACACTAATGCACTCATCGCAGTGTTGCACTGGAGCTTGGATGACATCGAGGTAGAAAGTTTTCTCAGAGCTGTGATGAGACTGTCTGTCTGATTCACGTCTGAAACGCCGGCCTCCCAGGAACTCCTTTAGTGTATGAAGCGGAGTCAGGGTGGACTGCACGGGAGACGTGTCAGTAACTTCCTCGTTCCTGTAACGTGCGAGTGGTGCCGTTGTGTCTCTTTCTTTCATTTCTTCTCTCTTCATTTTCACCGTTCAGTGCTTGAAGTCTTCTGTAAACATCAACCGCGTTTACGTCTTCATTCACCACAAGTCCCGGTTTGACTCGAACGCCTTGACTTGTATAAAGAACCTGTTTACTGCACGCTCCTTGACCACACGCTCATGATCACTGGATTATTTGAAAGTCAGACTTTCAGGTGATTTGCTGTGGATACTTTATAAAGGCGCCGTATTCTCCGTTCTGACCTCTAATGCCTCCAACACATCCGTATGTTGCGTTATGAACACATGGACTGCACTGTTTATCAAAAAGGGTAATGATGTGACTCTAGTTTATTACACCATTGAAATGAGTTCAATATTCAAACGTGAAAACAAAAAAACACACCTTTTTTAAATTTTTTTTTTTTACAAACTTGACGACTGGAAAACCTTTGTTTTCAGGACCGTTTCTATTGAGAATCATCAGAGGTTACGCCAGGTAATAAGTATATATAGCCAATTAGTGTTGTTTTGATCTCAGATAACGTATCGCCGCTGTGTTGTCATGACAACCGCAATTAGGAGACCTGACTAAAAACATAATTTAAAGATTAACTGGATTTTAAAACCGAATGCAATTTAGATCAGTGCTAATCTCCTTCATTCGAAAACAAAAATACAATAAATAAAATTAACGAGAGATGAAAATAAAATCGACCCAGAACATTTAATTTAACTCTCCATCGCTGACACTCCGCATCTGTGCCATGACTTTTACATCTGTCTTAAAAACACATGTTTACAGTATGTGCTGAAAACTGCAGACATGTTTTGTGTAAGTTGTGTAAGCAGGACAGGGAAGCGTCTGAGACGAAGGGGAAGACCTCAGGGGACAGCAGAGACAACCCTGATCCCAGACTGCAGAAACTCTCACCCTGGATGTTTAACATGATGAGACTTAAACGCACTCAAATATACTGTAGATACACGAGAGAAACCCGCAGCAATGGAAATGTAAAGCGCGAGAGCTGATGAATCTGCGCTCAGTCTGTATCCGACATCTGACATCAACATTCCTGCAAAAGGAAACTCTAATCTCTAATCATGACCTGTGTGCTGCTTCTCATTCGACTTTCTATTCTTAACACAAACCTGGGAAACGGTTTGGACGGAGAAAGAATGCGGGGAAAATGAACTAACGTAGTTAAAATGTAATACATTGTAAACAGTGATGTAGTAAAAAATAATCATACTGGAGTAAAAAACGAACAAAGAAATCATGAACAGTGATGTAGAAACAGTGTTAAATGTTTTAAATAGTAACAATGCAAAACGTTAAAAAAAAAAGTCAATTGTAATGTAGTGAAGGGGTAAAAAAATCGTAAATCGTAACAAGGACAATGGAGTGAAAAAGGGGAAAAATCTTTGAAACAGTAACAAAGTAAAAGTGTCAGAAATCATGAATTATATTGTAGTAAAAAGGTTAAAAATAATCATGAATAGTGACTAATTGAAATCGTTTACATAGTTGAAATTTTTGTTGTAGTTACATAGTAAAAAGTGACTTTTTTTTGTAATGGAAATTGTAATGTGGTAAAAGGGTAGAAAATTTTAAATCATAAGGACAAAAATATTAAATCATAACAGTAAAAGGATCAAGAACTGTTAATTATAACGTGTAAAAAGGTTAAAAACATGTGAATAGTGGTTCAGTAAATAGGTCAAAAAAAAATTTAAAAAGTAAAAAGGCCAAAAATCATAAATTTCTAAGATAGTAAAAAGGTAAAATATTTTAAATAGTAAAAAAAGTCTTAAATCATAAATAGTAACGAAGTAAAAATGTTAGAAATTTTAAAGGTCGTAAATTGTGAGACACAAAATGAAAGAAAAAAATTGTGACAGTAAAAATTGCAAAATTTTTTACAATTTTTGATA
Source organism: Clarias macrocephalus (assembly GCA_011419295.1). Lineage (NCBI taxonomy): Eukaryota > Metazoa > Chordata > Actinopteri > Siluriformes > Clariidae > Clarias > Clarias macrocephalus. The sequence goes on from JAAGKR010003774.1 coordinate 68,585, forward strand.
AAACTAGGTAAATTTTTTTATAGTAATAGTAAATTGTATGTGGTAAAAAGTTCAATACAAATATCATACAGCGCATTGTAATGTAATGAAAAAGGGAAAAAATGTTTTTTCACAGTAAAAGGTAAAACATTTTCAACAGTAATGTAGCAAAAATGGCAAAATCAGAAATGATAACAAAAAGGTCAAAAATGAATAGTGTAGTAAAAAATGGCAAAAATCATAACATTAAAAATAGCAAAAAGTAGCTTAATAATAAAACTAAACCCCAAACTTGTACTTCCACAGCCTTCAGTAACTCTGTGTGTGTGTATTATATACAGCTCTGGTGCTTGGCCCCGACCCCTGTGCTGTGATGAGTGTGTACTCTACCTGCTCTGCCACAATCTGAGCGATCTCCTCGTAGGTCTTCCCCGCTGCTGTGAGCGCGTCAGTGAGCGTGGATTCTCCTGCAGGAAACACCACAACCACACACTCACGAGGTCAAAATCTAACCACACACTTCAACTCTTAACTCTGCCATGTTCATTATGGCTTAACCTGACCCACAACAAGCAGGAGAGAGCGAGGAGAAAGAGAGAGAGAGAGAGAGAGAGAGAGAGAGGGCGAGAGAGAGAGGACGAGGAGAGAGAGAGAGAGAGAGAGAGAGAGAGGACGAGGAGAGAGAGAGAGGACAAGGGGAGAGTGAGAGAGAGAGGACGAGGAGAGAGGACGAGGAGAGAGAGAGAGAGGACGAGGAGAGAGAGAGAGAGAGGACGAGGAGAGAGAGAGAGTGAGAGAGAGAGAGGGCGAGGAGAGAAAGAGAGAGAGAGAGTGAGGACGAGGAGAGAGAGAGAGAGAGAGAGAGTGAGGACGAGGAGAGAGAGAGGGCGAGGAGAGAGGGCGAGGTGAAAGAGAGAGGGTGAGGAGAGAGAAACAGAGGGTGAGAGAGAGAGAGAGAGAGACAGAGAGAGAGAGAGCGAGGAGAGAGAGAGAGAGAGGGTGAGAGAGAGCGGGCGAGGTGAAAGAGACAGAGAGGGTGAGACAGAGAGAGAGAGAGAGAGAGAGGGTGAGAGAGAGAGAGAGTGAGAGAGCGAGGACGAGGAGAGAGAGAGAGAAGACGAGGAGAGAGAGAGAGAGGACAAGGAGAGAGAGAGAGAGAGAGGGCGAGGAGAGAGAGAGAGGGCGAGGAGAGAGAGAGTGAGGACGAGGAGAGAGAGAGAGAGAGAGAGAGAGAGAGAGAGAGAG
>JAAGKR010003775.1:0-11213 GCA_011419295.1 Clarias macrocephalus
CTCACCCACACGCTCTCACACACAGACACGTGCGAGCTGTGTGTCTTCCACGGTCCCTGAAGAAACTCTAAGATTTGCCTCTGCTGGCTTTGACTGGGCGAAGTAATGAAGCCCGCTGAGGAGTTTTCCACTTTCCTGCTGCGCTCGTGCAATTCGACTCTGTCTGCAGAATGTGTTAAATAAGTTCAGGCCTCCCCTGGTGGAAATGCAGCGGAGGGAATAGGCGGAGAATGAACTGGAAGGAAAGACGAAAAATCCAGTCGGCGACATGGTGTCGTGCTTGTGCCGATGGATAGGTGGGTGGATGACACGAGGGAGACGAGTGAGACGTGTGATCAGTTAAATAGTTCTGAGGATTATCGTTACCACTCCCACCACAAGTGGCACGTGATGTCAAATGTCCAGAACAGAAGCGTTGATGAATTGCCCCTGAGCCCTGGAGAGAGTCTACGTTCATGCTCTTGGAACTTTTGGATTTTACCCAAAATGCCACAGGAATATGTAGAATTGTGTGTGGAAGGAACAGAAAGTATGAGAAAGTACACCGTCACACACTCTCATTTCATAAGACAGAGTTTTGCTTTGATTATGTCCATGGCATCATTTCAATAAGCCTACGCAATGCCACAACATTTATTTCCAAGATCTTGTGTTGATGATGGAGGAGTCGGACCGCTGCGTAAAGGCTTCTCCAGCGCATCCAAAAGATTCTCAATGGGGTTAAGGTCTGGACTGGTCCATGCCACCAGGGAAAAAAAATCTTTGATGGAAAAGAACAGGACGTTGCTGAACCTAGACCTGTCCAACAGAAGCAACCTCAGATCATAACACTGCGTCCACAGGATTGAACAACAGGCATTGGGCATGATGGAGCATCACTGATCACTCTGGAACAGGGTAAATCTGGACTCATCAGAAAAACATCACCTTTATTCCAATGCTTCATAATCCGATCTTTATGCTCCATAGTAAACCGAAGCCTTTTTACTGATAAGTGGTTTATCTCAAGGCTACGCAGCTGTTTAGTCCCAGTCCCTCGGGTCCTCTTTCCATTGTGTGTGGAAATGCTCTTTCACTGTTTCTACTGTTGCTTTGTTTTTAAGTGTTTAAGCGCTCTCCAATCTGACCACATTTCTTCTTTGAAGATGATGGTTCACCACTATCCTTTAAGGCTTTTATAAATAAATGATTTGACTAGATTTTTAGTAGTTTTAACAACATCCTCAGTTGTTTTCTTTGTTTGTTGATGCAGGACTGTAATATGACCCTTCTGAAACAGAGTGACATCTTTGCCACGACCACAGGAGATGTCTTCTGACCTGGTTCTTTAAGAAATGAGACGCTACTCACTCAGTTAGAGTTAAGTAACTTGTTGCAGCTGAACCATATTAATCACTGCAGTAATTACCCATTGGAAAGCTCTTACCTATGTGCATAGTTAAATCCAGGTGGTGACTTTTTTTTTTTTTTGGCCGGGGAGTGTATAAATCCATACACTTCACCCGGAGCTGAATTACTCGAACTGGAATCAGTGGAGCGAACGTTGCTGCTGAATTACCGCTGTTTAAAAAATCCGTCTGCTGAGTTAAATTCAATTGAGATGCACATATGAAGTGCAGGAAGAAGCACAGACAGGTAGACACACACACACACACACACACACACACACACACACACACACACACACACACACACACAAACCCTTTGGCTTAAAGCTTGTGGAGGACTGACAAAAAGGATTCAAACGTATCAGTCACTTGTGTAAAATCTTCCAAAAAATCTAATTGAGCGTTTCTATTATTTCAGGTTGAAGCAGTGGAATTATTTCATCAGCTGGACTTGCAGATGTGATGCCACAAAGCGAGACTGACCATTCGAGAGCACAGGGGGCGGAGCTTTCAAGCAACACCGGTGTTATGCCCTAAAGCGCCCCCCTGCCACAGATTGCCGCCCCCCCCCCTACATAATCTCTATCAAATATTATATCAGAACATAAATTAATACGTTTATATTATCAAATATGATATTACTATTATAATGAACCCTAGACACGTGACAGGGTTAGGGTTAGGGTTAGGGTTAGGGTTAGGGTTAGATTTGGGGTTAGGGTTAGATTTGGGGGGGGGGGTGCAATCTGTGGCAGGGGGGCATTTTAGCGCATAACACCAGTTAATATCTGTGAGTTGAAAAGATAAAGTGGGAGAAACTACTTAGCTCACACTGTGTAGATGTGTATAATTCATAGCTTCTGTCAAAAGACATTTATTGAACATCTCAAGCCTGAAAGTGTTTTTCCTTTTTTGGTCGCATTAAACATATATTTTGTTATTCTGTTGTGACTCTTAGCCAGATTGCTGTAATCATTGCTCATGTTTTATTTCTTATTCATGGCCGAGCCTCATGCCTTGTGTTTGCTCTTTTATATGAGCACACTGCGAGGAATTTATTCAACACTAGTTAACAATAACACTCTTTTTTATTTTTTTTTTATTTTAGCTCACCTCGATGCGCACTCCAAATGTGCAGTGTGTAAATAAAAACAATAAAACTCCTACAAGCAGCTGTTGGAAAAAAAAAACACTCCATAGACCTTTTTCAAATCAATCACCTCAGCTGCTAAATAGTTTCTGGCATTGATGGAAATTTTTTATTCATTTACTTTTGCTCGAGAAAACGTCAGGCCGTAACTCGATTAGGCTTCCGGCTGTAATACCCCGTGCAAATGCCTTCGTCTTCGCTTCGTTCTCCATCTAACCAGGCCGCGCGTCATATATTGACCGGTATAAAAGATCGTCGCGAATTATCGCGATATGAAATTTTAATCCCGGCTCTTCCTCTACGCAGGTAAAATGAGACCTCTGTATGCTCACAGACTCCTCCGGCGCTTGCTCGTGCACGGAAATGATTTGGCTTTCACAGCCATGCTTCAGTGTGAGGAAAGGGGGGGGGATATATATATATATATATATATATATATATATATAAGTGGCTTGGATCTGTCATCTGTCATCATGACTGGCGAAGGAAAAAGAAAGAAAAAAAACTAATTTGCTCTCAGAAATGAACTGGCTCTGAGAAAATAAGTGCTTTAATCAAACCCAATTTTCCACCTCATGCATAAACAATAGAAATATTTTAGGTTGAATCACAGAATCCGTCGCTTCTTAAGCACAACTCGAACATCCTGATTAAACCACTTTTTATATTCCTGGACAGGATGAGGGTGAGGTTATGTGTGTGTGTGTGTGAAGATTTGATCCAATTAACGCAGTATAATGAATCAGTTCCTGTTAAAAAAATAAAAAATAAAATCAGTTCTAAATCACCAACGTGACACTAATCTGAGCTGATTCTTCGAAACCTTACAAGGTCACTGAGTCTTGGTTAATCATCGAGCCACTCAGTGGGTGCTTGTATCATTCAAGTCGTGCCTCTGAGATGAGTGATACGTACTGTATGTATAAAATCCGGTGACATGGTGACAAGGCCAAGGCGAGGTACCTGTCTTCATTGGCGGGAGAGCGTGACCGCTTCATTAATAATACCTAATGGCTCGGGCGATCTGAAGAGAGCGCTGATCTCTTTGATGTGGAAATGGCTTCGTTCATATTCCAGGTGCCGTGCCAGGCAGCGATGTTCACACAGCGCGACATGAAACGTGAAGCATGGTGCATGAAACGCGGCCACTAAAATGGAGACCAGAGGGAATTTCTGCCAGTCTTTTTTTTTTTTTTTTCCAGCGTGCTTCCCCCATCTCTTTACTTGTCTAACTGGAAAACGAACTTGGGTACACAGCAAGTATTTGATTAACCAAGACGTGAAGTTGACATAATGTCCACCAAATGACCTTTAGTTGCGCAAACATTTGCCAAACCTGTACAGAATGTCATTTTCACGACAATTTATTTAGCTCTGACAGTCCAGGGGTCTTGAACCTGGTCTTGGTCCCCCCCCCCACCCCCTTCGTCTAATCTTCCTCTGCTAGAGTGTATCCTTATTCCCCCGGTGAGATAATAGCCCTCGCTGGCCCGGTCAGGAGGTAAATTAAATCTCTGCAGAGGGAAGCCGCTGATTTATTTACCAGCTGGGTTATAGGGCCATGCCTGGGATCCAGGGGAAACGACCTGTACGGCCGAGAACACACAGCCGCGGATAAATCTTCTTTAATACCCCGCTGCAAGAAAGCCGGAGAAACTGAGCCGTTGTTTCGGCTGTGGAAATTGCCAGCAAATCTCACTCGCTAACGAGCTTCTGCTGAACATAAGCTTGGGTGTCGGAGCTCATTTGAGCTATCATTAGCCACCAGAAGGCCGTCCCCGGGGTTTCTGCACATGATGATAAGCAATGCAATACGTATGACATCATTTCACGTAACGGATTTAATATGCATGAAGCAAATAATTGTTCATTTTGGAGTCACCCCATGCTCATCTCTATTACGTCAAAAAATAAAAATAAATCCAGGCACAGAAGAAAAACCCCTCTGTCTTTCATTTAATGCAATCCTGCAAATTATTTTTTTTTTTTTTTTTTTACTTTTTTTTTTTCTTTCAGGCCGTGATAACATTTAAACCCACACAATGTCATCACAAAGGGGAAAAGCCACTCTGACCTCGTGTTGATGCGAGCGTGAGCTGCATGGCAAACGGCTCGGGGCAGGAGAACACACGCGCAGTGAGCCGCCATGCTCCAGGAGGCTGGTGTGAAATCGCTCAGGCATGACCGCCGTTGCTGTGACACGCCGGATCCTATGCGCTGATGGACACGGTGCTCTTACAAACTGTTTCCTGAGCCCAAAGTTATTTTAAAGTGAGGTTTCTCCACTTCAGGAGGAGTTAAGCTTAAGCCACTGAGTAACAAAGGAAACCTGAGCAGACACGTCTGTTTGCTGCTAGCCTGCTATATTTTTGGTGCGACTTAATTAACACAGTGGAGTTTTGTCAGTGATGGTGCTGCAGCAATGAGACTAATTGCATTTCTACTGCACTCCTTGTATAATAAAGTGTATAATAAGCTACGGCTTGAATCGGCAGTGGCGTAGGCTCAGGCGTTGAGGCAGTGCAGGTACAGGTAGGATCGCAGCTTTATATAGCACTAGTGCTGGACGGCATGTTTTTCCTTTATACATTACAAAGCAAACTCTCCCCCACCCCCCCCCCCCCTTCCTGCACAAAATCATCCTAAATCAGATTAGCTACTGTAATTTGGGTAAACGCTGGACTCACGATTATTTATCATTACACGTTTTAGCTGCATTAAGAACATGGTGTTATTACACTTCATCATTTTAGCCTTCCGTTTCAACAGAAAGCGCATTTACACTGGATGTTCTAATATAGTTATGTATCCCTTCACATTACATCAGCAAACAAATTAATAAAAAGAACAACAACAACAAAAAAAGCCAAAACACTACACTGTTATAGCTTATGTAGGTTTTGTTGCGAGATCAACATTTGTTGCAAATAATCAACAACAGGATGGTGTGAGGCAGAGTGTTATAAAGATAAAAAGTCCATTACTAAAGTGTGTCCGCGTTATTCTATAGTCGCTTCGATAGATTATGTGGAGCATCCACTATTAGAATTGAGAATCAGAATTGATCTGACCAATCAGAATTGAGAATTCAACATACACACAGTACAGACCAAAAGTTTGGACACACCTTCTCATTCAGCGAGTTTTCTTTGTTGTGTTCTTTATTGTGTTCTTTAGCCCAAACGCGTCTCTTCTGCTTGTTGCCTGTCCTTAGCAGTGGTTTCCTAGCAGATCTTCTACCATGAAGGCCTGATTCACACAGTCTCCTCTTAACAGTTGTTCTAGAGACGTGTCTGCTGCTAGAACTCTGTGTGGCATTGACCTGCTCTCTGATCTGAGCTGCTGTTAACCTGCGATTTCTGAGGCTGGTGACTCGGATGAACTTATCCTCCGCAGCAGAGGTGACTCTTGGTCTTCCTTTCCTGGGCCGGTCCGCATGTGAGCCAGTTTCTTTGTAGCGCTTGATGGTTTTTGTGACTGCACTTGGGAACACTTGTTTTCCCAATTTTTCGGACTGACTGACCTTCATTTCTTAAAGTAATGATGCCACTCGTTTTTCTTTACTTGGCTGCTTTTTTCTTGCCATAATACAAATTCAAACTCTTTGAATGAGAAGATGTGTCCAAACTTTTGGTCTTTACTGTATTTGAAAGAGAAGTGAGCAAAGTAAACAAATGATGTGCTTGAGTAGAGATTCCCTAGGGCACATATTATTCAAGTAAAAGTCCTCCATTTACATATGTACCTGAGTGAACATGCAGAAGTACTCACCTTCAAATTTTAATCCAAATTCCCTAGTAAAGAAATCTCTCTCTCTCCCCTACTCGATTTTCAATGTGCTGTTTTCTTCGCTGTTTGCAACCAGTCCTGCTTCAGATTTTAATATAATTTACCTGTTATATTATTAGGCATGTCTCGAAGGAAAGGAAAGTCACATAAGTACACATAATGGTCAGCAGGTGGTGAAATTCCTGCTTTAAATACTACACACCACTGTCGTTAGCTAACGCAACACCATGCAGAAATGTAGTTAAGTGAAAGTACGAATAGAGGATGAACGTACCCGCTAATAAAGCCGATGAGTGAAATGTGTACTTAAGTACTGCAGTGAAGTAAATGTACTCAGTTACTGTATGTACCTGCTCTTTTAAAGAAAACAGGATTTGAAATACAGAATTTGTATTACATACAAATATATTCTACTGTGTTTCTATTTGGCTGATTGCAAAAAACGACATGTCTAGCTAGTTAGGCATTAAAATACTTATTTAAAAATGTTAGTAAGTTTAGACATTGGAAATCTAAATTATTTATGAGTAATGTTTTACATATGATGGCATCATCTACATTTTAAAACACCTGAAACATTGTGAAACATCTGCACTGGGAACATTTGTTTTATTCTCAGATGAGACTTTAGTCTTTTATTTCGAAAGTGTTCGCAATCCACAGCTTTGGACTACGGAGTAAATGAAGTCAGTAAGTCTAATGAGGACACAGGGGAGATCGTCCTGTCCCTCTCTCTCGCTCTCTTCTTCTCTCTCACTATCTCTAGCTCTCACACAACAAGCTTTAAACAGGTGATTAACAGCTTGTAGCATCCCCTTTGTGCACGTACTAATAAATAATATTTATTTTGGAAGAAACCTCTTCATGCTTCTTTACATCTCACGTTATCTGATCAAGTGTTGAGATGCTTAGATAATTATAGGAGAATGAAAAAAAATAATAAAGAAATGTTCTTTTAACCACCTTTTTATTGTGGTAATGATACTTACAATGATAATCCAATCTACTGTAAAATGGGAGAAAATTAGGGAATGCAAAAGTATACAGTATACAGTAAAAGTATACAGTACAGACCAAAAGATGGGACACACCTTCTCATTCAAAGAGGTTGAATTTGTATTATGGCAAGAAAAAAGCAGCTAAGTGGAGAAAAAAACGAGTGGCCATCATTACTTTAAGAAATGAAGGTCAGTCAGTCCGAAAAATTAGGAAAACTTTGAAAGTGTCCCCAAGTGCAGTCACAAAAACCATCAAGCGCTACAAAGAAACTGGCTCACATGCGGACCGGCCCAGGAAAGGAAGACCAAGAGAACAAAGAACATAATAAAGAAAACGCGCTGAATGAGAAGGGGTGTCCAAACTTTTGGTCTGTACAGTATATTCCAATGTGTAATATGTAATATTTAATATACTAACAAAACTGTTACGTGGTACGGTATGGAGAGCCGCATCACACGATGTTTTTTAATGATAAGAGCCCTTATGCTGGGCTATAGCGAGGGTGAACGAAATAGGAGGGTGTGAGAGTGCTTGTGATACGCACGGGAAGACCTTCCCGTTTAAAGGAAACAAATGAAAACAGTAAACACAAAGTAGACAGAGCACCGCCGTCTACGCGAGAACGGACGGGGCTCTGGAAAACAAAACAAAACTTTTATCCTCTCGGGGGGCCTTCGGATTTATAGGAGAGAGAGAGGGGTTTGTGTTTTTTGCACTTTTAACTTGAGCGCGCACGCTGAACTGATGCGTGCCGCTCTCTCTTTCGCCGGCATCTAACAGAGGCAGAGGCTGGGGCTTTGCCTCTGTCTCTTCACTTTCTGCGCGCTTTTCTATTCTTTCTCTGTCTTTTAGTTTCTTTAACGTTCTTTCTTTGTCTTTGGCCCTGATACCTTACCTAAATGATCGCACAAAGTGCGCCGGTATCAGGACCCTTAAATAGACACGCCCTCATGTGCGGCTTGTTCAGGCTGATTGCCTGACGGCGGCGTTGCCTGGCAACCGCATGTATAAATGGCCGCGCCTTTGCCCGTGCAGAACTCTGAGTGGTAGCCACCTGCAGATCTGTCCGTTCTGAACAGTTTATGCGCGGCTCTGCTCCCCGTGCGACCCGCATCGTTACAAAAACTGTTTACCCATTTAAACTTTAAATTTACTTCACTACAGTAGACCACTTATCCTGTACAGGGTCATGTGAAGCCTGAGGCTTATAGTAAGGTAAAATGTAAATGAAAATTTGGTGTCATTTCCGAAGCACATTTATTTGCCTGTTTGTTTTGGTGTTTAGACAGTCTTGGTGTAGGAGATATACTGTACATTATTTTCTGGATCGGTTGTTTACTTTCCCCAGAAGTGGCCTTCAAGCATGACCACACATTTTTGCAGAATTAGCTCATGAAACAGTTTTATTACAGCAACAGTAAGACCAAAAATCATGACCTTTATTGTCAAGGCACTTCCTGTTTGCGAGACCATTGCTGGCTAGAGCAGCAGATGGAAGTCAGAGCTGCTTTTGCACAATTTTATTATGTTTTCTAACACATGTGGGGGGGGAGGGGGGGTAATAAATTATTCTTTAAGTTCTTTAGCCTTTTGTTAGTCTTTCGGCTGCTCACATCAAGGGGTCGGCACAGCAGACCAAATGATCCGTGAAACATTTTGGCACAGGTTTTATGGCGATCTTGACACAATCCTCTCCCCCCCATTTCTTTCCGGACTTGGGACCGGCACTGCATCTAAGGCTGGGGTTTGGGCATTGGCTGGGAATTCGAATCCGGGCCTTCCTCATAGTAGGCAAGAAACCTACCTCTGAGACACCAATGCCTTTTAAGTTCTTTAGCCTTTTATATATATGCTTTTTATTTATTTATTTATTTAACCATTTAATAGGTGGTCTGTTATAACCACTTGTAGAATGCCTCTTGTTCAATAAAGTGTTGTTTAAGTGTTGTATTAAATCATGAAAATGCTTCGATAATTGGTTGGTATTGGTTGGTTTGGGGGGTGGGGGGGGGGGCATTTGCACTCACCTCAGTAGTGTTGACAGTGACATGTAAACCATAGAAAAGTTAATGCACATTAATACAAGCCTGAGCTTTGTCACAGCTGCTGTTATTAAAAAAAAAAAAAAAAAAAAAGGCAGCTCCTGACCAATCCAGAACTAAAGAGGTATAAAAATAAAAATAGATACTGCTTGTATAATATATGTGAAGTTGGGGCATTATTTCTTCCTCTGCTTTTTTCTTATTAAAAATTGCCTTTAGCAAGTAAACACCTTCTCCTGAACCAGTTTTTTTTAAGCCTCACCTAGAGCCACCTTAGGGTTTTAAAGTGAACTTGGCTTGATCTTCAGGGGAACATAAAGTTCTAGTACCTGTGAGGGAGGTGTACATGTGTGGGTTTGAGTTAAAACAGAAATAATTTTTCTTGCAGAACATTTTCAGGTAAATCTGTTTTTTGTTTTCCTCCAAATGCTGCAAAATGGAAAAAAAAAATACTAACCCGAGGGTAAGGCATGGGGCTGTAACAATCTCAAGACACAATATCTCTTCACACACAGAGGCGTTGCGCTAGGTTCCCACTTGAGAACAGGAGGGTTGGCTGCTTCACAGCCATAGATTTATCGAGCTACTTCAATCTCTGGACGCTCCTCTGCTATTGATCCTGACTTGGCATCAGACAGCAGAATAGAAATCGGTCATGGATTTTAATTAAAGCTAAAAAAGAAAGATTGACTGATGGCGCAGGCTTGTTGGCGTAAGGAATCAATTACGGAATACCAACAATTCCAACGTATTGTGGACAGGTGAACTAATCTAATTCACAAGAAGAGCAGGGAGGAGAGATTCAGTCGTTAGAACAAAGCAAATTCAACTGTCGGCTTCGTTAATCATCAGTGTCATCTTTGGAACATCTGAACGATCAAACTCCGGTTTCTTTGGAGGGGATTGAAAAGCTTGAGTCAAATCCTCCAAACTTTTATGTTGTTGCATTGATTAAGGAAGCCATGCAATTTTTGGCTGGACCCCTTGGCAATTAAAGAAGACCAGAAGCCACTGAGGAAATTGGTATTTTCTCAACCTAGACCTCTGTCTCAGAGGTCACCATGTCTGCCTTAACCTGGAACTCTGTCTCAGAGGTCACCATGTCTGCCTCAACCTGGAGCTCCGTCTCAGAGGTCACCATGTCTGCCTCAACCTGGAACTCTGTCTCAGAGGTCACCATGTCTGCCTCAACCCATCTGCCTCAACCTGGACTTCTGCAGCAGAGGCCACCCCATCTGCCTCAACCTGGAGATCTGCTTCAGAGCTCTGCCTCAACCTTGAACTCTACATCAGAGACCACTTCGTCTGCCACTTCTTTTCAGATGGCTTTGGTTCCACAAGGTTGTCCTCACAGATCTTGCGCTGGAGCTGCAGTCCGGTGCCTTTCTGGTATGCACGTATTTATTTATTTATTTATTTATATACATTTTATATTGACAATACAAAAGACTTCATTCCTTTTGTGTTGACTAGCTTCATTGTTTTAGTTTATACAGAATAAGGGTTCAGTACTGTCTCACCGTTGTTCATAAATGAACTTTGAATTAAATCTGGACGCCCTTAAATCTGTGTGTATTAAATCGAATAGAAAATCCACAGCTTAACTACCTGTGGATGAAAATGCAAAAATGCTTCACGATTTTAACCTTTAAACCTCACACACCCACTCATCGTTCATTTTCATTAAAAAACAAAGGCCTGCGAAAGACAAACATATTGCAGCATCTTTTCTTCCCTTCTGTGTTGAGGTTTCTGTGAGGAACATTTATTATTTGCCACAACCTTAAGCTTAATTTTCCCACTTTATTTCCTTCTTTCCTTAAACTTTAGTCTGCTGATTTTTTT
>JAAGKR010003775.1:11233-38828 GCA_011419295.1 Clarias macrocephalus
CCAAACTTTTATGTTGTTGCATTGATTAAGGAAGCCATGCAATTTTTGGCTGGACCCCTTGGCAATTAAAGAAGACCAGAAGCCACTGAGGAAATTGGCATTTTCTCAACCTAGAGCTCTGTCTCAGAGGTCACCATGTCTGCCTCAACCTGGAACTCTGTCTCAGAGGTCACCATGTCTGCCTCAACCTGGAACTCTGTCTCAGAGGTCACCATGTCTGCCTCAACCTGGAACTCTGTCTCAGAGGTCACCATGTCTGCCTCAACCTGGAACTCTGTCTCAGAAGTCACCATGTCTGCCCCAACCTGGAACTCTGTCTCAGAGGTCACCATGTCTGCCCCAACCTGGAACTCTGTCTCAGAGGTCACCCTGTTTGCCTCAACCCATCTGCCTCAACCTGGACTTCTGCAGCAGAGGCCACCCCATCTACCACAACCTGGAGATCTGCCTCACAGACTACCCCATCTGCCTCAACCTGGAGATCTGCTTCAGAGCTCTACCTCAGCCTTGAGCTCTACATCAGAGACCACCTCATCTGCCACTTCTTTTCAGATGGCTTTGGTTCCACAAGGTTGTCCTCACAGATCTTGCGCTGGAGCTGCAGTCCGGTGGCTTTCTGGTATGCACGTATTTATTTATTTATTTATTTACATTTTATATTGACAATACAAAAGACTTCATTCCTTTTGTGTTGACTAGCTTCATTGTTTTAGTTTATACAGAATAAGGGTTCAGTACTGTCTCACCGTTGTTCATAAATGAACTTTGAATTAAATCTGGACGCCCTTAAATCTGTGTGTATTAAATCGAATAGAAAATCCACAGCTTAACTACCTGTGGATGAAAATGCAAAAATGCTTCACGATTTTAACCTTTAAACCTCACACACCCACTCATCGTTCATTTTCATTAAAAAACAAAGGCCTGCGAAAGACAAACATATTGCAGCATCTTTTCTTCCCTTCTGTGTTGAGGTTTCTGTGAGGAACATTTATTATTTGCCACAACCTTAAGCTTAATTTTCCCACTTTATTTCCTTCTTTCCTTAAACTTTAGTCTGCTGATTTTTTTCCTCTTTTTTTTATTTGCTCACTGAAATGACATCTGAATAAATAAGCCTGTGTTTTGTTTTTCTTATTCTTATTTAGTTTTATTTTTTGGAAATGAGAGTCACCTGAAGGGCATTATATTAATATCATATGTAAATAAGGGGCTAGTGGGCGGAAGCTTGTTGCCATGCTCCTAAAGCTGATTTCTAAAATTCTTGTTTTCTAAAAAATTAAAAAGTGGCATTTTTTGGCTATATGAAAATATTATTTACTTTATCATCTTTAATATTAATTGGCAGCACAGTAGAAGAGTAGATCTGAATCGTTTTGAGAATCTGACAAGCTAAGGATCTTGCTCAAAGCTCCATCGGTGTCTTTCTGTCAGCCCTTCATTCTGATCCACTAGTTCCTCAGTTACCAGCATCGAAACTTAATCACTGGCTTCCTCATGAGCACATCGGGAACATTCACTCTTCCTGGGCTGTTTCGTCCATGGGTGCTGGGATTGCATCATATCATGGCCGAGTGTGTGTTTCAGCACCCGGCGCTGCGGATGTGAAGGTGGACCTGTATTAGGAGCAGTCAAGCTTTGAACTCTGCAACCTTCCCTACAGCTAACACAAGCTGAACGTTGATAATTGGGAGCCGGCAGCACTTGCAAGGCAAGAAATGATCCGCGCTAATTAAGGGCTGTGTCTGAGGTTGAAAAATGGCAAGCGCGTTGTCGCTACCTTGCAGCGCGTACCCTCCATCAACATCAATCCCCCATAGATGCCTGAGTAAGAGCTATCAAATGAGCTCTGTCAAAGCGGGAGGGGGGGGGAATCAAGACTAGCATCCAAACCACTGCGATAGCATCCCGCTGAGTGAGGAAGAGAGGAAAAGCTGACAAGTGAGGGAAAAAGAAAAAAATGTTGTTTTTTTTCCCCTTCACTGAGCTGCTCGAGACACTCTGTGTGGATAGAGGAAGCTTGGAGTCAGCAAAGCTCTGGCCTTGGAGAGAAAGCTTAAAAAAGAGCGAGAGAAAGAACAATACAGAGACAGAGTGGAGCAGTAACCTACTTATTACTGTGCGCCTACTTATTTACTTCACACGCACATTAAGGGTCGGGTATGTTCGGCTCGCACAGGACGTTATTGGGAAGTTATTGATCGGCAGCATGAATTAACAGTCCGGGCGTGACTTAATCATACAGACTAAACTAAACAAACAGCAGGAGCCGCTCCTACATTCATGAGATTTTCTGATATCAATGTAGTGATGGAAAAATCACTCACGCCCGATGAATTATTTATGTGCTTATACGGTGGTCCGAGGGGACGGGTAATCCTAATGAAAGGGGGAAAAAAAGCAGGGGAAGCTGAATGCTGCCGAATGATGAATTACTCTTACAGTACATATGTTTGAATATTATTTTATTAGGAATGGCAATCGATTCTTCTTCCTCTCCGACAGCCAAGCCAAGGAGACCTGAAACCGAAACTTGATCCGACAATATACTGTAAGGATTCTCTTTACTGCGTGAGTGGACAAAAAATATAAGACATGGACAGAGCTGTCCCTCCAAAAACACAGGCTTGTCGATGTTTGTTGACGGTTTCGTTCTGAAAGTCCACTCTTCCATGGCTCTACCTCAAAGTTTTAAAAGTTTTCTCAGAGGCAAAAAAAATAAAAAACTTATCTTAGGGAGAAGCTAGAGGGAAGGATGGAGGGAGGGAAGAAAGCGAGTGTTTTTGCCCCATTTCCCAATTTAGACATTACAATTTCCTACTCATCAGCTACTGCATTCATTTTGAAAAAATACACAGTATATATTATATAGTTTTATTATTTTAAATCCAGACCAAATCCAGTACCTGCCTAATAGTTTGGACAGAAAAAAAAAACATAAAAACGCAAAACAAATGAAGAAGTGCTACAAAAAGCTCCGTATTTTATAAAGCAAGCGACTGAGCTACAAATGCAATACTACCTCATTTCTATGGAAATTACGAAAACACAGCCTTGACCGGCACCTATGCGGATCTGAACCTGCTTCCTCAAGAGAAAACATAATAATCTGAGGAGCTAAATAGCTGCCAGGGATCTCGAAACTCTTTATTCCATTCAGCTTCATGAGCTCCGATCAGCACGCAAGTGTCTTTATTATCATGTGTCAGTCTAACTGCTAAACAATGCCAAGGCTAGGTTTAAAGAGACATCCTGGAGCTCCAGTCGAGAAATTACAGATCTCTCCTGTCACAAGACGAGGCTTTAAAAAAAAAAAAAAAAAAAAAAAGTATTTAAACGCTTCTGTCAAAACAGCACCTGAGACTCTCAGATAGTGACATCACCGATCAGAGAGGGTTCCAGTGCGCACAGGTGTCTGGAAGTTTAGCTATGTAACTTTTACTTCTTAAGAAATGAAAAATAATAAAAATCCAGGTAGTCCTCGACATATGAAATGTAACAGGTTTGACGCATGGACGGGACCACAAACACAGACATAAGGGCGAGGTCTTAAGGAAAATTGGGAATTTTATTTAGAAAAATAGGGAAGGAAAGGGAGGATGGCGGCCTTCCCGCGTGGGAATGGGGGACTTAACGTGGATGCAAAGCAGGCTTTTCTCCCCCTCTTCGGCGGCACAGGAGTGTGAGTACCGCGGGAGCTTGTGCAGTGTTCACGCGGCTTTCCTTCACATGGCAATCAAATGACTGATTTCAAGTTTGTTTCTTTGAAGTAGTCTTTGCGCGCGTTACATCATCCCGCTCCCGCGCCACTCCGTCCGTCGCACAACTCTGCTCGTTGGATCTCCAGCACCAGACCAGACCCCGAGCAACACTCCCTGCCCAAGCTCCATTAGCGCTGATTACTCTGCAGCTGTGCCCGTTTCTAGCAGCCCCGCCCCTTCACACAATGCAGAAGGGGAGGCCGGCTACCTAGTGAGCCTACGGAGTGAGCGAGGAGTGAAAACAGGTTGAGGCACTACGAAATTCCGTAGATACAACAAGACCTCAGATCTACGAACGTTTGTAGAAGCAAACAAATCACGTGTATGGTACAAAAAATAGACACTGCAGTGCACCAGATACCAATACTTTTACATACAATTACATACAATGTTTTTAGTGTGTAAGTAAATTTAGAAAAATGTCTAAAGTCTGATATATTGTATGTGTGTGCAGGAGAAATGAGTCGCCTCACAGGTTTCAATGAATCAGTCCAGAAGCACGATTATAGAAAATGTCTGTACTGTAAATCTGTCCTGATGGGGAATAATCCTAATTTCTGAAACTCCTCAACAAAATGAATTCACAGTCCAATATAATGGAAAATAGCTCTGAGACAAAAGGGCGTCCAGGATTCCCCTCGCGTTTTAAAGGTGCAGAGACAACACTTTGTTACACTTCACATTTCTCTGTGAGATTAATGTCCTTAGGCGCAGTTATGGTTTGGCAGTGTGGGGAAAGGGGACAGAGATTTAGTCAAGTGGATCGATATGCTTTACATTGTATATCCGTGTCAAAGGTCTACACCAGAGTGCACCATTATTTAATTTCATTTGATTTATATCAGGTAAACACTGACTTTGAGAATTAGTACCGGTAGTCACCGACTTACGGGTGATTTACGTTCCGGGAGCACGTTCGTAAGTCGGATTTGTTCGTAAGTCCGACTTACACAGAGATAAGGGACAGGGGATGGAGTGACGTTGCAGTGGGATTTTTTTTTTTTTTCTGATTTAACTGTTGGTTTTACTCATTCATTCAAAAGTAACGTTTACCCAGTTTGACCAGAACATCCATCATATATGATTTTCTCATTCAGTGGTATATTTATATGAGCTATTTGGCTTTGGAAGATATTTATAAAAATTGTATGTAACATGTTTGTGTTAGCATAAAAAAAACGGTTAACATTATTTAGTACTCACAAACAAATAATAGGAAACTGATTATTTTATTTTCTCTGTTTTGGTGGAGACTATGACAGACAGGCTGAGGGAGAGGAGAGATTTCATTATATGCACTGACTGTTTGATTCCATCATATAAATCACCTTGTCTTCGTAGTCTAAACTGTAATATTCCTCTCCAATAGATTTCATTGAATTGATTCTCAAAATTATGGGACAAATGATGTCCTGCATATGTTAAATAAGAAACGGGTCTTTTAGTTTCCTAATACATGACAATTCTGTATTTTACAGGTTGGTTGGCAGCCCCGCCTTCAGTTAAACTTCTCTTGACAGACACATGGAGTAATTTATCCATATTACATATAATACATATTACTGTACCTTATCACACAAGGCATGGCTCTTAAACAGGAAACAAACCCAATCTTGCTGCCTATAAATCAATACTAATAATACCCAGGTGTTAATTTAAGCTGGTGCTAAGGAAATTGGAACGCAAACATGAAGAGGTGGAAATGAAATTCGAAAAACAAATAAGAAAATCGCCTGCGCGTAATCACGCAATCAGCGGTGTAGGTAAACAACAATAAGGAAGCGGAGAAAGACAGGCGTGGTTCACGTTAGATCACCCTGCGCACGGCTCCCACCTCATCATCTCTACAGCCATGCGGCTCGCATCCGGGCCTGAAACTCGCTTCCAAAGAAAAAAAAAACCCTTGCACAATCACTCCATCTGTCTCTGCTTATCTGTCTTGGGCCTCGACTGCGGTTAGAGGTTCATTACAGCCCTCGTTTTACAACTTCCTTGGCAAACGGAAGACGATGAACCCAAACAAACTGGTCAGCATCTGGCTGGCAGAATAAAATAACACGCCATTATCTCTTCCTCGTGCGTCTCCCTCCGCTCTCTGCTGCTCTACTTAGCTGAGAATTTGCTGACTGCTTTACTTCTTACACCGTGAGTTTATTTTTTCCCTCTTCTTCATTGTTTTTCCCCCCAACGAACAGTACATGCTGGTGTGGCCTGTTTGACGTTCACTGTATGAAGCTGCTGTAATGCATCTTCCTAATAATTGAAACTAATGCAAATGTGCACAATGTTCTAAACCACGGCGCAGATATTAACTGTCCTCCAGATATATTGCTGCCGTGCTCATGGCTCTGAAACAAAACGCCTTTGTTTTGCATTAAAGCCAGGGTGTGAAAAACAATTAGTCTAATAACCAGGTAGCATTATTAGCCCTAATTAGTGTTCTGTAGAGTGTGCTAATTGGGATAAATTGGCATCTACTCTTTGTGAGCCTTAATAGCGAGCCTTAATATTAATGCAGGTCTACTTTATGGCCATAAATAACAATCACTTTTCAATTGATTCACTAGTAGCCTTATTAATATCATTTGAGGCATGATATATCATAAACGAATGCATGACACAATTCAATTCTTTCTAACATGTTGAGAGTCTGAAACTTGTTTTGTAAACCCATTGAGAATCTTAAAATACCATAACTCGACGCCAGAAACCGCTATACAACCACCAGAGGACTGATCAGCTTTTCCGCGGGGTTCTTTTTGTCCTAGAGTAAGGACCAGCATTTCTTGAGTCTCCAGATGAACAGCCAGTACACACACTCGTACCCTGAACACTGCTGGTGAATAGATTTCAGGCTGATGAGGACAAAGAAAGCAGCGGGTTCTCAAGTCTGGGCATGAACATGGTGGCAGAGCGAGCTGATTGGAATCAGGTGGAGCGATCTTCAATCGGACAACGAGACGCCACCGGGAGCTTCTGTTCCAATTCGTCCAGATAAGGCTTGTATTGTTGGTTTAGTTAGCCAAAACAGCTAGAGCGCAAAATCCACTGGCATGGGATCACATCATTCGCGCACACACTGGCTGTTTACATAAAAGGCCACTTTGTCATCAAGCCAAATGAATTTGTTCCGCCTGAATCCAGATCCAGGATAAACTGTTTAAAAAGCACAGTGCTGTGAAATTCTTTACTCTTTATTTTTTCTACAGAAATGGTAACTTAGATATATGATATGATTTTATATCATATATATGATATATACAAACAGTGAAAGAATCTCTTTAGTTTTGTTTTGCTATGTGCACATTTATATACTGCCTGGCCAGAAAGAGTCACTAACTATCACCTTCCATTGTATAATGACTGCAGTGATTAAAATGGTTCAGCTGGCTGAAAAGTTATTAATGCAGTGAGAAGCTTCTCATTTCTTAAACAACCAGATCAGAAGACATGTCCTGTGGTCATGGCAAAGATGTTACTCTGTTTCCGAAGGGTGAAATTATTGTTCTGCATTAAGCAAAGATAATAACTAAGGACATTCCTAAATCAAGAGGTGCTCCGATTGATCGGTCGCCGATCATAATCGGCCGATAATAGCTTTGGGAATCCTGATCGGCAGTCTCTATAATGGCCGATATAGAAAAGCCGATCAGATGACGCAAAACTCACAGTTTTTTTTTTTGTTTGTTTGTTTTGTTTTGCTTTGTTTTTGCGCGCTTCTAAAATAGCTTCACCGGTCTGGCAATTCAACGTGTTGTGTGAAAAAGACAATACATTAGCAATCGGCAACCTGTGTAACAAGCCAATTCCACGAGGCGGGAAACACCCAAAGCATTTTAACACCATGAACCTCATCAGACATTTGAAGGTTAGTCACGTAAAGGAACATGAGCAGTTTTCAAAGTTGTCCAGAGCTAAGAGAGCGGGAGAGTTCAGCAACTCGCGCGCCGCCGCTCACTCAGCTGTCGGTAATACCGCTATCTCTCCTAAGCGGTTTCGCCCGGTTAGCCGGAAGTACGGTTCATCATGATTCACCACGAGTTTTGGTGCTGTGATTACGTTTCCATCTTTCTGCGAGAAAAATTAAACATGTTTAATTAAACATGTTTAAATTTTTTGGCGGTCCTCGCGGATGCTTGCGGACGTTGCAAAACTTCCGGCGACTTGCGTCCTACTTGTCTGTTATTTTATTTAATTTTATACAATCTACAGGAAAGTTGTATTTGTCAAGCTCTAAGCTGTTCCCAATTACTAACTAAGCACAGGCTGCTATGTTTTAAGTTGACGTGTTGCACATTTTGTTTGCCAATAAATACAGTTGTCAATTCATGATATTCCTCTTCTTGTAATTTCAATAATTAAATTACATTGTTGTTGGATATAGTTTAATAAATAATCGGTAGGTGATCGGTATCGGCCTATACAGCTTCTAGTGATAAGAAATCGGTGATCAGCCTGATTGGAGAACCCCTAATTAGAACACAAGGGACTGAGACTAAACAGCTGTGTAGCCTTAAGATAACCACGTTGTTTGATATAGAGCATAAAGATAAGATAAAGATAAAAATTGGACGATAGAGTATTGGAAAAATGTCATGTGGTCTGATGAGTAGAGATTTACCCTGTTCCAGAGTGATGGGTGCATCAGCTTAAGAAAAGGGGAGAATAATGACGTGATGCACCCATCATGCCTATTGCCTACTATACAAACCTGCGAAGGCAGTGTTATTATTTTGGGTTGCTTCTGTTGGACAGGTCAAGGCTCAGCATCATTAAGTGCTCAAAAGAAATTAGGTCAGGGCGTGTATTTACTAAGTGTCTCAGAGTAGGAAATTGCTCGTAAGTGGCCCAAAATTCTCAGAATGGTGCAATTTTAGGCCTACTTTCAAGAGTAGGAATAAGAGCTACAGTACATACCAAAAGTTTGGACACACCGCCTCAAAGAATTTGAATTTGCATTATGGCAAGAAAAAAGCAGCTAAGTGAAGAAAAGCGGGTGGCCATCATTACTTTAAGAAATGAAGGTCAGTCAGTCCGAAAAATTGGGAAAACTTTGAAAGTGTCCCCAAGTGCAGCCACAAAAAGCATCAAGCGCTACAAAGAAACTGGCTCACATGCGGACCGGCCCAGGAAAGGAAGACCGAGAGTCGCCTCTGCTGCGGAGGATAAGTTCATCCGAGTCACCAGCCTCAGAAATCGCAGGTTAACAGCAGCTCAGATCAGAGAGCAGGTCAATGCCACACAGAGTTCTAGCAGCAGACACGTCTCTAGAACAACTGTTAAGAGGAGACTGTGTGAATCAGGCCTTCATGGTAGAATATCTGCTAGGAAACCACTGCTAAGGACAGGCTCTCTTTGAATGAGAAGGTGTGTCCAAACTTTCGGTCTGTACTGTATATATTAAGATTCTTAAAATAGTAAATCACTCCCATCTCCACCAAAATGTAGGAGATCTCCTGTGGTGTCCTAACTCCTTAGGAGTAGCAAGGAAATGGCGTTCAGACAGAGAGATGCGCGGAGGAGAGACATTTTAGTTACACTGAGTGACACTCATAAAAGATATGGACAAAAATGGAATCCTTTTTTTAACACATTAATGAGCATCTTGTATGCTGTCTCCACAGGTGACTGAAACTGTACGGTTTTTAATAACATCGAAGATGCAGCTTTGTAGCAGTGATAAGGCCGACAGTGTCGGAAATAATTAATTCAACACTGCTATTACAGCACCGTAGATCACATGCAGATTCATACTTTTCCACACCACACAGCATGAAATCTATGAAAAACAAACTACATTCATGGAGTTGTGGGCATCATCCATGGCACACATTACAATAATCATATTTCACCATATACATTTTATACATTTATATTAAATTATTCGAGTTTACCCAACTCCCGCTGGTTTCACCACTTTGCTTTTCCAAGGTTTAAAACTTCAAAAACCTTGTGACATTGGATAGGTTTATCAAAATGACGGCAACTAATTTTGGCATCACTCTCGCTCTTATCTCTTTGTTGACGTTGAGAAGAGGTAGCACGGATACTAAAAAAAAAATGCTGTAAGAGCAGCCCAATGATTTCAGTCTATGATAGCACTTGCAATACTGTAGCATGTCTAACGGGGAAAATGTGTAACAGATAGCAGTCGTCCTGTGAAGGTAGCCGAGGTACCTGTGAGACTCAGATCTAGATGGGTCACAGTGGTGCAAACATCAGAGGCTTGCCTCGCCTATATGTTCCAGGGAAGACAAGACCTTCTCAACATTCTAAGTAGCACAGCTACTACTTCAAGAGATGTCTGAAGAGCTAGGGGAAGTCCATTATTCCACACGCCAAGCACTGAGAATTGAAGAAGACTTAAAAAGACATTTTGATGGAAATATGTACATCACATCCAGTTCTGTCTGAGGATGTCTCAATAAATGGAGAGCCCTGAGAACCCTGAGTATCAAGGTCTACATCTCAGCACTGATAAAAGTTTCTGGTGTTTCGCCTGCTCTAATACCTCCAATTTAGCCGCCAGGCTGTGAGGAGTCGTGTTCGTGATCTGAATCGGAAAGTCGGGTGTGTGAAACTAAAGGCCATCGAGTCCCCAGGACTGCAGAGCTCTTGGTAACGGCGTCCGGTGACGGACAGCTTTTCCGCTTAATACCACGCGGCAGAGTGAAAGGAAAAGCCTTTACGAAGTCTCTTTGAAGCTCGTCCAGCATCTCTCTCGCTCTGCTGTCTTCCCCACGCTCTCTCGCTCTCTTTGCTAAGCATGCAGTCGGCAAGAGAAGCAGTGACCGGAGCCGCAAAATCGAGTGCATTATTAAGCGTAATGAATGTCAATGCATCACCATTGCCCTACACATCGGGTGCCAATTACGCTGACAAGCTGAGTTTCCTCGATTTTCCCCTCTCTTCTCTTCCTCCTACTCTTCTTCGTTCTCCTTCTCTCCGTCTCTTGGCCTGCCTGACACATGGAGGCAGTTGAGGGACGTGACGAGCAAGTCTAGTGTGCCCTGGGCCTCTGAAAACGAGTGCAGGAAATTCCCCCCACCTGCTCCCCTCCCTCGACTTCCCACCATCTAGCCATTATTGATGAAGCGCCAGACGCCGTGAATACAAACGTGCGGAAACAGGAACCTCGCATCTGTAATTACACTTTGCACAGTTTCTCGTAGCTTGTCTGGTTTCCCGCAACAGAATGACTGATGGAGGTTCGATTCCGTGTTGTGGCTGGAGGCAGTCGTAACGATAGAGCGCTGATTTTTGATGAAATGGTTCTCCAGAAATGGTGTTTGAATAGTAGAAGCGAGTAAGCGCAGGAGGGTTGAAGAGGGTGGTCTTTCATCAACTTGCTCCAATATGCTCAATTCTCAGCACGGCTAAAAATCAATATGGACTCTACTCTTGCCCGATAATGACTACAACGCTTACTTATGCAGTCAGAGGCTCTGTATGAATTTCTCTGCGTTATTTCCCAAGCCGTTATGCTTGCGCACGATCTTATTACTGACAGCTTCCTGATCCATCATTTAGATAAGTCTCTCTCAAAGGTTTGTAAATCCCAGTGTGCCATTTTACATACAATACATTTTTTCCTCTTCTTTTCCATTTCATTTTATTTAGAAATGACTTCATAAAGCGGTCCTTTAAAAAATATGTCCTGGCGTGAGACTTTTTACACACTCAAGCATTCAAGCAAACATTCTAGATCGTTTACGATGTTCCGCGTGCCTCTGTCGAGCTTTGAATTAGTGTCTCTTGAAGGCCCCTTTGTTTTTCCAACAGGTTCATTACTCCAGTGGTGGTTAAAGAGCTGTAGTTTTAAGGTTTGTAAAATAGAAACTTGGGACAATGCGCAAACTTCGCTGCCTGAACTTGAGCATCACTCTCGCAGGCAGAAAACCCTGCAAATAACAAGTGAATCAATACGCGTAATTACTATTGGTCTTTGCAAAGAACGTCCATGAGATCAGAGCCTCATGCAGAAGAGCCGTTATAATTGGCTGCCTTTTCTATTCCTTCAGTACTTTTACGCATTTTATTCATTACCAGTTCACTCGATTCCTCAATGTGGGACAAATGAGTTACTTGAATTATACCAATAAAAAAGGTTATGTGCCTTCTGTCAAATATTCCAATATCAGTGAAAGTAAATTAAACTTTTACTTATGTCGCAGATCTGTTTTTGTCAGATGTGATACGGGGATCTTATAAACAGGATGGACAGCAAAGCCAGCAAAACCTACATGATTCAGTGACCTTAATCTCCAAATCTGTATCTCATTCTAAGTAAAGACTTTTAAATAAATGGTCTTAGAAATGTCTTATCTCATATCTTATCTTGCCAGATTGATATTCGATCCGACATGCATGACAGTAAACTAATCACCCTCCCTTGGGACTTCATAACCCGAATGCTACAAGATATCAGCTTCCTTCTGTCTCTTATAGCCTCTGTAGCGAATAAACAAATTTTTGGGGGATTTAAATCAGTTAGGCAAATACTGCCACCTTAAACAATTAGCTATTGAATTAGGTATTCAAATACCACCTTAAATTTGACACCTTGAAAACAATACACCTGCAGTTAAGGCTCTGAATCAGGAAATAATAATAATAATAATAATAATAATAATAATAATAATAATAAGCAAAAAAAATAAAAAGTAAAGGCCTTCAGGTAACCGGCGTCCAAATTTATTGGCGAGATAAAGCAGCACTCAGACCGGCACGGTACAAGCCACTAGGGAGGTCATTACGTACAAAGATCGAGGATGGCTTGTCTTATAACATGACAATAGCATGTTGGCTCCTTGAGAGGAACATTTACGATACTACACAGATGATGCGGCGATCCAGCATAGGCACTTTGCATTGACATGTCTCGAGACGAATGGCTCTATTAAAGCATGTTATTGGAAAAGAAATGACCCGAGTGCTTTCAGTCCCCTTCATGTTGCCCGAGCATACACTAAAGTCAAGCAGGTAACGAGGGAAGGCAGGATGACACCGGGGTCTCTCGGGTCATACCAAAGACAATGGATTAAGGGCACTGAATTTCAAGGTCAGTGTCTGCTTGGATAAGACATGCTAAGCTAGGATAATTAACACTCCCAGCTCCTCGGTTTTGTATCCAGACTTGCATCAGATAGCAAAATAAAGAATTTGGGCAGTTTTTGGCGAGTCCGTAGTGTCATGATATTGCATCATGCTATGTTTTCTTGAACATCATGCTACCTGATTAGCAAGCTGACAACCAAGCACTCATATCTAACGCAAGCTAGATACACGAGCAGAGACCAATATATTCTGATAATGAGGTCCAATTCCACCCCCCCTCATCAGACGTCTACATGGTTCAGACAGTTTTTCTCCCCACAGCTTAGATCCAGCTCTCTAGTTCTACTGGACACACAGCTATGGTGGCGGTGTCTTTGAGGACTTGCTGCCGTTTTTGCTGACCGGGTCCCAATTAAGAGGTTCCACCTGTTCTCAGAGGGTCCGGCTGCCCATCTGTTTCAGCTTGGCCATGGCTGGGATTGTAGGATGA
This sequence comes from Clarias macrocephalus, assembly GCA_011419295.1. Lineage (NCBI taxonomy): Eukaryota > Metazoa > Chordata > Actinopteri > Siluriformes > Clariidae > Clarias > Clarias macrocephalus. Next base: position 24,542 of record JAAGKR010003775.1, read on the forward strand.
TGTTCCCCAGAAGAGCCAGGGCTCAGTGCACATGTCCAAGCCTCCAAATGCTTGTTTTTGTTTACTGACAGTCCTAGGTCTAATTTGGGGCAAGTGGCAAAAATCATGTGCACACACACACACACACACACACACAAACACAGACCTTAACATTTGACAAAAATGTACAGCAAACTGGTTCACTGTTTTATTCCATATTTAACGACTGACTGCACCTAATACCCTGTACTGTAGTTCTATTTATAGCTCAAGTCGATAAACATCAGATGAATACGCAGGAGAGAAAAAAATGTCTTACTTATAAAGAACCCGACAAACAGCCAGGACCAAATAGGTTCCTGAACTCATTCTATACGTTTCCCGGCAATGCATTTCACTGTGTTGTGGGTCATAATGTCCATTGTGTTGTTGTGAGCTCTCTGAGATTGCTTGCGTTTATAAAAAAAAAATATATAAAAAAAAAACTCCTTTACAGCTGCTGAAGTAATGAGGAAAATACGTTACGCTACAATAGCTACACCGGGATCGCAGTTGAGTGAGCACAATTGTTTAAGCTAAAATTGGATTTTAAGATAAAATACCGATTCTGTTTAGATGAGGCTCTTAGGCAGAGAGGGAATTCCGTACTTGTACTGTATGTTCCTTGATCAGTGGCAATATGTCCTTCATTCCACAACAGAAAAGTGAACATAGGACGTTAATTCTAAAACAACACTACAATAAGAAAATGTACACATCCAACAGTATGAAGATTCACTCATCCTCACTTATTCTCGTAAACTGCTTCTATTTTTAATTCTTTTATTCTTTTTGGCCTGGTATTAATGTAGTTAATGCCTGATGTTCATGTTCTTTGCCAAGTCTCACATTTTTCAAAGAACGGTTTCTTAGTTCCCTTGGTCCCCGGTTTACATCGGCGTTTTACGGTTCTCTGGTTTTGACCTAGACACAAAATAGACTTTTCACTTACGTCTGACCGTTCCCAGCCCCGGCCCTCAAGTGGAACATAAAGCCATTACTCGACCCAGAAATCTCCCTCAGGACTGCCTCAGTTATAGACGAGAGGGATGCTCTACACCACTCTGGCCAGTCCTCCACATATGAGAGTACAGAGGTAAGTGGGCTAGGGCACAGGGCTAACTTTATATAGTAAAACCACCTTGTGTGAAATAAAAAGAGAGAGAGAGAGAAAGACACTCCTTGCACACTCCCCTTCCCCAGCGTGCCATAACACAAAGATTACAACCTCATCCTAGCATCCATTCAGTCCAGATGATCTCAGTGTCGCAGAGCTTTTTTGCAGTCTGACTTTAAAACCTACTGTATACAGGGCTTTTAATCCCAAGTGATCTCTGGGTAATCTTTGGTGTTGGTGATCTACTGTGTCTTTCTCAGTTCAGAGGAAGAACCATGTGGAGCGTTCCGACGTGATGTTTCAATTAGACGATAATAACTCTTCATATCGACCAGACTCGCACCAGTGTGTGATTAAAATTCAATGACTTCTCAATGGTGACCTGGAAGGTGGGTGGTAGTGCAGCTTCCAAAAAGTTGACATTCATCACTACACATTTTGCTATTTATAAGTCAGATTTTGCAACATCTTTAGCACATAAACAAAAGCAGCCTTCTGTAGCTTGACACTACTGACCTTGTCCGTGAGGCTCCATTTCCTCCCATTCAGTGCCTGTCATTCTGTTTCCTCCCAAGCCTTTGGCTCCTTTAGCATGTGGAAGAAGACAAGCATCATTTGGAGTTTTTTCTTTTTTTCTTTTTCTTTTCTCGCCTGCAGTGCTGCTGAGTTTGTCAGTGCAGGCACTGCGGTGTCAGCATCATGTGTTCGAAATGAGCCTGAACAACTAGACGGGCCACGGAGCAGCGGTCAGTTCTAGTAATTACATTCTTCAGTGAGCGCTCGCTCACACTCACCACAAATCGCGCTCATTCGCCACTCTGGCCTGCGGGTAAGTGAGGCTGCAGTGACGGATGTTTGTCCAGTAACGGCTGGATCGCTATAGCTTGACGTAAAGATGGGCATTTATTACACGCTGTTCCTCAGACACCACTTTTGGCAATCCTTATTCTGCTTCTTCATTTAAAAACGTGATGCAGTTTTGCTGCAATGCCTTCGAATGCAAAAATGGGCGCATTTAGGCAAACAGCTTCACAGATGGCTGAGTTTTGATTAAATTTTATAGGACAGGATCGTTGCTCCTGAAAATATAAAATTGTCACTTCCCTTTACAGTTCAATATCCATTGACCATTGATTGAATGCACTCACAGTATGTATTTTTTACATACACGTACTGTTTCTGAAGTGTAAAATGCTGCAAATAAAGAGGAAACAGAAATGAGAACCATATAGTTGATTTTCCGAGTATGAACCTGAGACGGTTATTTACTGGTAAGGAATCTTCATCTTTGTCTTATTTATATTAAGAGTTAAGGCACTGCCTTATCACTCCTTGGTTTGGGCATTTGGTTACATTATTACAGATGTTTATCAAGTCTGGCCACTTAATTGGGTTATGGTATTGGGTAAAGGGAATGGGTTACCCCACTGGGTTCTGGAACTGGCATACCCCACTGGGTAAAGGCACTGTTTGACCCCCACTGGGTTACTCTATTTGGTTAGGGCATTGTGCTAGCCAACTGAACTATGACACTGGGTTAGTCTATTGGATAAGGCATTGGGCTACAACTCATTTGTTCAAAGCACCTTAACACAATAGGAAGATAAAATGCTTTTACCCAATGGGTGAACTAAATACATGCGCTACCACCTTGGGTTGATGGGGTTACCCTATATGGTTGAGTCATACTGGATCGATCCAGACACTGGATCGTACCCCATTGCTCGATTAATGCATTGGTTGTGTTTGAAAGCAACTACTGCACTACTGTTAGATCCTTGAGCAAGGCCCTTAACCCACAACTACTCAGCTGTGGCCTGTCTAAACTGCCAGCTGCTTAGGATACAAGCATCAGCTCAGTGTAGTGAGTATAAAAACATTATACCAGTCGTTCATGCAGCAAAATGGTGGTCTAGAAAGGCTAAAACAAAAATGCCTGGAAACCTTTAGCAGTGACCTCTTCAGGCATGGAATCTCCAGCTCAATTACCCAGACTGAAACCAACAGTCGGAGGCATTTAATCATCAACTTAGACCTTCCCTGAGGAAGAATTAGAGTGGAGAAGGATTCTGAATTGTATTGGTGTATTGTTATACAGTAGCTTGACTCCTTTGTATCCATTCCTTTTGTAACATGTTTAGCTAAGAGCATGCCCCTTTTTCCAGTTTCCCTCTCTCTCTCTCTCTTTTTTGCAATAGAGACATATGCTTCTGAATATATAAGTAATATCTCTCCTACTCTTTCTTGCCCAAGGAGAGTTACTCAGCAATACCATTTTTCCATCATTCCCTGCAAAATTGTGCTAAGTGTGCAGGTAGGTACCCCGCTATCTGTGTTTGACTGGCACTAGGGCGGAAGCTGTATCTCACACAGAACATTTTTAAATTACTGTCTAGAGATAAAGCAAATGTCAAAAAGACAGGCATTGTCATATCAGGAAAATAAATAAACCAAGCATGGCTATTTAATTGGTGGTTCCAAGTCAGTCTGTCCCCAAATTGCCAGGACCTGCTGCTTGTCTGGACACACATCAGGGAGAGAGAGAGAGAGAGAGAGAGAGGCTGTACAGACAAATGTCCATGTGCTGATGTAAGATTCATGAGCCTGCTGCTTTCGTTACAGAGGAAAAATCTCTCTCAACAAAACAAACATTCGGTAGATCAGCTGTCACTCTGATAAACTGTTTGTCCTTTGCATGTTTTTTTTCTCATCATCCTCATCATCATCATCATTCTCATCATCATCATTCCTCTCGCAAGAATAGCTCACTCATTACAAAAGTGCTTTGATTTGTAATGAGAGCACCATCAAAGCTGGCCCGACTCCAGGACATCCTTCAGCCGGGAGCTGACTCAACTGAAGATTTATCACGCAAACTGCGCATATGGCCGTGTTTGTAGCACTTTATTGGGTGCCATGTTTCTCTATTGAGTTCTCCCGTTCAATTCCCCGAACTCAACTCGCATAGCTACACCTCTCTGAGCTAAAACATGTCAGGATATGTAATGTATTTTTCATTCTCCCACTCCCCATCCCTCTTACTCTCCCTTCTAGTCTCTTTCTCATCCCCTAAGACTTTAGCTAACAAAACAAACAGGCAGCTTGGACTTGGACTACACACACACGCACACACACAAGCACACACACAAATAGGGACACACCTTCTAATTCTACAGTCTTTTATTTCATTCTACACTGTAACACAATGCTGAATGCATCCGAAATATACAATAATCTGCTTTAAACACATACTTATACTTTTATACTTTTACATCCTTTATACTTATACTCTGTAAAGCCTTCATAACGGCTCTAATCTGAGGTGCTGGTTGTTAATTGGCTGGTAAATCTGAATGAACGTCTCCTCGTCTTGCTTTCCTGGGAAGGTCTTCATGAGAGACAGTTTCATCATGGAGCTTGATGGGTTACCTAATGCCATATGTGTGATTACACTGCACCTAAAAATCTCAAGTACTATTCTGGAATTTAGGAAAATAAATCCAAATTTGTGTCCAAACCTTTACTGCCCGGGCCAAATAAAAAGTCATTCAGTCTAATATTTCACTGGACCACGTTGAGCTTGACTATAGCAGTGAGATCTTTTTAGGCACTGGGCTTGATGGGTGCATAACTTCATCGCCTCTTTTCTCACCTTGATGCACCCTTCAATCTGGAACCGGGTAGATCTGGACTCATCAGACCATATTACCATTTCCCGTGTTGCTCCACAGTGCATTCTACAGTTTATGTTCCCTAGCAAATTGAAGCCTTTTTACTGATTAGCCTTCGTAGTTATCTTTAGGCTGTACAGCTGTTGGTTTTTCTCTTTAGTTGTTTTGTTTGCTTTATGACCCTTCTGAAACAGAGTTTGTTGCCATGACCACAGGATATGTTTTCGTACATGGTTGGTTAAGAAATGAGAAGCTACTCACTGCATCTGTTAGGGGTAAATAACTTGTTTCAACTGAACAATATTAATCACTGCAGTAAATATCCAATGCAAGGCTCTTAACTATTTTCTTGAGTCTGGCAGTGATTTATTTACTGTTTTTGGCTGGGCACTCTATCTATCTATCTATCTATCTATCTATCTATCTATCGTTGCATCACGTTTTTTCACTGGTTTTCACTGGAGACTTACCTATTCTACCACCTTCTGAATGCGTAGCAGGAAATGAAAACAGTTTTCCTTCTGCAATCAGAAAGAGGCTTGGAACATACAGTAAATCCACATTATGTAGCTAATGCATACACATTATCTATCCACTTCCTCTTCCACTGATCTTTTCTTTCCAGTTTCTGCTTCTTTTTTTTCCCCTTCTGAACCCAAGGTGCCCTCTGCATTTAAACGACACACCTCTGGGTAAAAGTCGCTCCAGCAAAGAGAATCTTATTGACATGCACCAGCATCCCGGCATTGCGAAACATCATCTAATAACGGGGAAGAAATGCCTGTATGCTTTTTTTTTTCCATGGCAAATCAGGTTCCCGGCTTCATTAGTTATTCATTGCTTTCGATGTCCGAGCAGCTGGTCAATCAGGGAGAATATGTCACGGATCAGTAAAGGCCCCGAAACGAGCCCTGGAGGACCGCAGGAAATGACAAATACAGTGCTTCTATCTCCCGGCTTAGAGCCACTTCAGTGAGCTGGCCGCAAATTATTCCGCTTCGTATCCATACAATATGTGGCGAGAAGCTTTGTACGCGCAGGGTGTCACATTTTGTTGGGGGTTTTTCAGGCATATGAGAGTAGGGCGAGGCAGACGAATTGCTCAGGAGTGTAAGAAAACACAGCTCGGGTTTCTGATTGGAGATTTCTATACCAGAGCTAAGCCTCATATATTGGTCTAGTAGACGTTCCAAAAAACCCATTTTATTTTATTATCTGTCAGCACGCTTATCAGAAAGGAACAGCCAGGTCTTATCAACGCAAAAGCGTTAACGCAGCCTACGCTCTGATCAGTTATTACGGCTTTTCCTGCATCCAAATAACAGACGGCGAGCATCGGGAGAAGAATTCGAAGCGTAGCTGCAGAGCTAGTTTTAGACAGCGGGAGAAATCCGAGCGAAGGCAGAGCCTTTTACCTTTGCCTTATGGCCCCAAGCGATGAAAATTCATTAGGCTCGTCAGACGGGCTACGGCGTCACCCACATCCTCGCTGAGAGAGCCGTGAATTGCAAAAGGGTATGAAAGTTCAATGATGTTGATATATTTCCATATGTATTTTCTCCCCTGCTGGTCTCTCAAGCCAGAGTTAATGCAGTGTAGAACAGTGCCTTCGCGATGCCTTTTTCCACTCATAGACTTTCTGTTATTACAGTACAGGTAAAGGAAATGGAGATGGTCCACATGCAGTGTATTATTAGTGTGCAACTGCCGTAAATTCAATTACAGAATCGAGGTCCAGCTCAAACCAGAGTGCGTGTTAGGAACCAAAGTTCACCACTTCATACAATTAACAGGCTTATTGTTAAGTATACGTAAAGTGAAAATCATCGGGTATATCCCCTTCTTTTGGTAGATCTTATATGGTATGTCCCACTAGGTCACTTGGCCCATCCCATATATGCTGTAAGTTCATTTATGAATGTTCATGGAACGTTCCATTTCATTCGGTACCCTATCTCTTCCAAGGAATTTCCGACTTTATTATTTTGATATACTTCACCCTGGGTATCTCCCTTCATCATCTGGAATATTAAGATTCAATTCATAGTCACATGTACTTTACAGCAAAGTTATTATTCTTTTTTTTCGCATATGCCAGTATGGAAGGTGGGGTCAAGGTGCAGGGACAGCCAGGATACAGGGCCCCTGGAGCACACAAGCCTTTGACAAGAAGCATTATCTAAACAAAACGATGGGAGAGTGCTATACCTTGACAATTGTGCAGAGCAAAAAATGAAAGAAAGAAAGAAAGAAAAAGGAAGAAAGAAAGAAAGAAAGAAAGAAAGAAATCTCTCTGCGACATATGAACCAGAAGCCAAGAAACAAAAAAGAGAGAGAACCCATGAAGGAGAATTACCCAGTGGTATTATGGAAGGAGACTCTCCTTCCAAACACTAACCCCTTCCCCACCTGCCTTCCTCTCCTCCTTTCCATCAAATCAGCGAGAGAATGGTACAAGAAGAGGACTATACAGTATATATATATATTTAGAGCTGTATTATTTTTGTATAATTTCATATTTCGTTTTATAATTTGTGATTTAAACAAAATAAATCAAAAGTTAAATATAATTCATAGTGATTAGGAACAAATTCATTCTATTTACATGTATTCCTTTGAAAAAAACTGAATCGGTATAGGACGGACCTGCTGTAGGAACGAATCATGTTTGTGGACCGAGGTTCCACTGTAACTGTAATACACTACCTCATATCATGGCTGTCCGGCAGCTGCATTCACAACCTGCGCATTTGAACATTTTTGAGTGCATCAGCATGGATTACTGTAATGGCTTTTGATAATGATAAAAAAAAAAAAAAATTTTAAGTATTGGCACCGTTTCCATTATTCACGTTAAGCCACGGTCTCACTATACGCTCGATTATACGCGGCATTTCCTCAGGTCATTTGCAAGTTTGACTTATGATTTTCATTAAAAGATAAGTGAAAGCCCGGACATTTCTTTACAATAGGGCTGACACCGGTACCACGTTTCTCGTTCTTGTGCGCCTCTTTAAAAGCTTTGATGGACATTGATTCTGTGAGTTTAAAAAAAAGAAAAAAGAAGAAGAAGAAGTGAATGCTTTGGAAAAGTAATTAGCTGTTGCTTGTTCAGCTGTGATCAGGAAATTTCTGCAAGGCCAGGTTTTAAAATAGTGGCACTTAGACGGCATATTTTCTGCACAACCTTTGTCCTGTTATGTAATCTAAGTAATTAGGGTCAGTTAGCTAGCCAGTTGTCAGTTTCTTTCTGTTAGGCTATACGTTTTTAGCATGCACTTGTTTCTTGGTGTTATAGCGTGTTCACTTTTGTTGCGAGGGTGTTTTTTAAATCCAGCCCTAGTCCTTTATGTAATAAGGCTCTTGGACATGAAAAAAAAAAGGAAAAAAAAAAAAACTGCCGCTAAAGAGCGGCCTCTTTTACCATTTTCCTGACTTGGGCTGATGAAAAACAGGCACCGTTAGTCAGGAGGCATGCAGGCCAAGCTAAATCTGCTTGTTCGGAGCAAAGCCGAGGTGGTGTTTTAGCTCGCGGGCTGCCACGCTGCAAGCTCTCGCAGGAGCATGATGAAAATACATAAATAAAACACAAACAGCGTGGCGCTAGCTGGCAGCGATCTTTCCGCTGACTTATGAGCTCGGGACGCGGGCAAGAAATGAGACGCCTCCATTAAAGCCGGAGAAAAAGAAGCAGCGAGGTTTTAAACTGCACCTCTGATTATATCATAACTGTACATCTGGGGTCTCGGTGAATTATTTAATGCATGATGGGTTCAATTATTTTTGTTCAAGTCCTTGTCTGGAGAAGCTTAATTGCAAATTACACACTTTGGAACACGCTTTGAATAATTTAGAGAGACAATGTTGTTTCTCAATTTGTCTTTAATTTTTTACTAAATAAAACTGTGGAGTCAAAAATAAAGTCTGCTGCTACGGCAAAAAAAAAAAAATTAAAAGCACATTCTAGTGAAACCTGAATTTCAGTTATAAACTAAGAGGTGGCAATCAATTGCCGACTTCAACCTGCCTACTTCACTTTCTGCACCTTTAAAAAAATTATAATAAATCCCAGAGACATTAAGGCATGTTGCGACTGAAGTGTACTGTCAGGTTGCAGTCTTGAATCGTGTAAACAGGTTAAGTGGCGTAAATCAAATTAGCTAAATGAGGCTGTGCAAACCTGCTAACGCAAGTGTCAGGAAGTCACACAATCTTGCAAACAGGTCTATGTGCGAATGATCCACGTGCGTAAATGAACCTCGAGCTGACCATCCTGGAAGGGAAAACGATAGAGAAGGAAGCGGCTTCTTGAGTCATTCTTCAGTCAATCATGTGTGCAAGGCTGTTTAAATGTATGCTTTTTTCCTAAACATGAACAAATCGGACGAGCGATAAAAATCCTACACGTTGCGTCTGATGAGGTTATAAACGTTATTGAGATGCCGCTGCTGAATGTGACGGTTGCTTAACTATCAGGCACTTTAATGGCCGTACAGCATGCCCTGCTCCTAATGAATCTATCAAGCAGACCAATGAACCGAGACTAATTACGATATGCTAATCGACAAAAGCTCCTCGTCTTATCAGCGCGGATATTCGCTCGCCCTCTTTAATAAAAAGCCTCTTCTGGATACAGATTACTAGGCGGAATGGTGGTTCATGTGCAGAAATTCGCAACTTGATCTAGCGTGATGGACGTGACAAGCCTCGTGCGTCTCCCTGAACGAAAGAGTCAGGCACTGACAGTCGGACAGATCGGTGTAACAGGATCGGCTAAGCGTTCGGGTGTCCGTGAAAAGCTATCTGTCTTATTCAGGCACACGGTACTGAGTGCAAATCACACCTCAGTTCACGCACTCCATGATGCTTTCATATAGCCAAGCAAAGAGTACATGCGAGTACGAGGTATAAATCACGGGAAATTAAATGCACAGCTGGACGAAACATCTCTCGCATTTTTTATGAAGAACGTATAGCCCCGCCCCTCTCCATAATCTTATTCCTCATCTCGGCCTCCCCTACCAGCTACCTTGAAAGCTGTGACCTGATTGGCTGTACACGGACACAAACCTTTAGGACAGGCTTTCCTGAACCTCATCTTCACTTAGTGGATTTCTTTTAATTTGCTATGAAGTACAATTAACGTCTGCCTCTTTCACTAAAATAACAATAATAATCTTAATGTTTGCATACAGGCTACAGGAAAAGATCTGGACTGGCTAAATATAAGGGCGCTAATCAGTCGTATTCTACCAGTCTCAAACTGTCTAAAAGTGGGCGGAAAGAGTGACAGACTCTCCCGTGAAAGCCAGAATGAAATCAGCTATATTTCTTTTAAAATGCGACTTTTATACAGCAGACGTATAAAAATATGCATCCTCTGGGTACAGACAGCAGCGTGCGCGACTCCGGTCGTGTTTTCTGACTCCATGTTTCGTCTATTTTTTTTTTTTTTTCCAGCCCAACAATTCAAAACAGCATTACCATTCAAGAGCTGTAATTTCCTGCTACTCACATAATCCACCCACCCTCTGCAGGAATGAAAGGGTTTAAAACAGGGAGTGAGCGGGCAGTGCCAGGGCCCAGCAGGCCATTACTGCAGAGGAATAGCTGCTATGTGTGTGCGTGTTGCATTAATGCTAGTGGCGCAGCTGTCCTATTTCTGCTGGAAAGCACAAAACCAATATGGCTGCCACCGCACGGTCCACCGCGCGGTGCGGAGAACATGGTCTGATTGGCTCTTGTGACGGAGCGCTTGTGCTTGACTCATGCCATGGCCAGAGGGTAAGCATGCCAACACTGTAAATAGCTGCTACCGAACATGTCATGCGACACTGATTTTTTTTTTTTTCTTTCTTGCTCAGCCTCTGACCTTTTCCCTGGTCTGCTCCCTCTGTGTGTCTCCCTTTTGGTTGATTTTCAGTACATCCCCCTTCTTCTTATTTGTCTGTCTAATGCACATTGTTCGCATAGCTGCCCCGCAAATTAGCATAAACACAGATCCATACTTAATGTGGCTTAATTTCTTCGTTCATTAAACATGTGCTAATTAGCTACGGATAATCGGTTTTCGGAGGTAAGACAGGGTTCCCTCTTATTAGCCCATTTGTTTAGGGCCATTAGTGTGGGCTGGACAGACTCTGCAGCTTTTTCACTTGGCAGTAGGTTGAAGTTGTAGCAGAGATGCCCTGCTTGCTCATGCGCATGCATACACTATAGAGCCAAAAGTACGTGGGCACCTGGCCATCACGCCGGGAAGCTTTTTGGATGTTCGATTTCAAAGCATAGGCGTCTGTACGAAGTTTGTTTCAATAACAGCCTTCTGCAGGATACTGGAGGGTATCTGTGGGAATTTAGTGGCAACATAGTGTGAAGAGCATTTCTGAGGTCAGGCACTGATGTTGAACGACTGAACGTTCCAGATCGTTTCGGAGCTGTTCAGTGGGGATGGGGTCATGGCTGTGCGCGGGATACTAGAGGATTCCTCCACACCGAACTCGTCAAAGCGTGTCTTATAGACCTTTAGTGGACGGGGTCGCGGTCATGCTGGAGTGGGGAAAGAACCTTCCCCAAACAGCCCCAGACTGCTGTCTCTCTTTCAACAAACTTTACTGTTGGCACTTTGCATTCTGGAAGGTATCGTTCTCCACCAAGCCCAGATTCATCCATCAGACTGCCAGACAGTGCTGGGTGACATGGCTCAAAGATGATTTGTATTTTAGGCTGAATGTTGATAAATGATATATATTTATTCTACAAAGTGGGCTAACGGTTCAGTTGAGTTGTCACGGACACTTTTATTAAAAGAGGCAGTGAACAAAATAAACTGCAAAGACAGGGTTTTATTCCCTGTTTGTTCTCAACCACAATAAGAGACTGATTATAATGGAGTTAAATACAACAATAAAAATGTTAACAGAACAAAGCAGACCTACTTGCTCTGGTGAAGTAGTTAAGTTTTCCACTGAGACCGACTGTAGAGCTCCCAGAATGTCACAAAGAAAAATAAATTCACACTGAGGGAATTTTAAATGTGGCAGAAGACTTCTCGGGCCGTGAAGCCTTTGCGATGCAAAGTATAAAACTCTCTGTGTTGCAGTTTACAACTATTATTCAGTGCTTAAGAATATTTTTCAGATCATCTTTGCATTGAGACTTTTAGACTTTGAAATGTTTCTCTATTTGTTTGCGGAAGCAAAATTAACATGGCAGCATAAATTCTAGGGTAGAGGCGGGGCAGTGAAGAGGCACAAAGGAAGAGCAGGGGCAGGCTACAAGGAGACACAGACGGAGAGTCGAGACGGGGCTTCGTGGAGACACAGAGGGAAAGTCGTGGTGGGGCTGCGTGAGGATGTATAGGGAGAGTCGGGCGGGGCTGAGTGAAGACACAGAGGGAAAGTCGTGGTGGGGCTGCGTGAAGATGTACAGGGCGAGTTGGGCAGGGTTTTGTTTCGAAATATATCAATATACCTCAAAAACTCTCTCTCTCACCCCCTCTGTGTACAGCTCAGACCTACTGCCTGATAGTGAAGTACTCTGGAGAACATTTGCACTGCTCCAGAGTCCAGTCATGGTGTGCTTCATCAGACACTTGGCATTGTTCACAATAAGCTTGTGAACATTGAAGCTCCTGATTCAAAGCGTCTGTGCTGATGTTGCTGCTAGAGAGAGCGCCTGGAGGTCCTGCTCTGAGAGTTAGTATCGTCTACTGCTGTGTATTTGGAGTGTCATTGCTTCTTTGTGATATTGCACAGTAACAATAACCAAAACAATCCCAGGTTCTTATTTAGTACAGTAGCAAGCCTAACAAAACCTAAGATGCCTGCCTCACAGTTTAGAAGTGAAGATTTCATGAACTTCTTCAATGAAAAAAATCGATAGTATCAGGAAGAAAATAATGGAAATTCAACCTCTAACAGCATCTCATGATCCAGTCCAGTCTAAAGCTTCACAATTAGATTTTCAGTGCTTTACAGGTGTAGGACAGGAAGAGCTGTATAAACTTATCACCTCGGCTAAATCAACAACATGCTTGCTGGATCCAATCCCAACCAGATTTTTAAAAGAAGTGATAATGTTTAGAAGGGGCGCTCCAGTTATATTTATCAACTCTTCATTATATCTAGGTCACGTCCCTAAACCTTTCAAGTTGGCAGTTACTAAGCCTCTTCTTAAAAAATCTAATTTAGACACAAATTATATAACAAATTACAGACCAATTTCAAACCTTCCATTTATATCAAAGATATTAGAAAGGGTAGTATCAGCCCAAATAGGCACATTCTTGCAGGAAAACAATATCCTCGAAGAATTACGGTCAGGTTTCAGGCCCCATCATAGTACAGAAACTGCACTAGTTAAAATTGCAAATTACTTGTTTTTAGCTTCGGATCAAGGTTGCATCTCAATTCTCGTCTTACTTGATCTTAGTGCTGCATTCGACACTATAGATCATAACATTCTCATAGATCGCTTACAAAATCACATTGGTATTCAGGGACAGGCGTTAAAATGGTTTAGATCCTACCTGTCTGATCGATTCCATTTTGTAGATCTGAATGGAGAACAGTCTGGTGTAATGCCAGTGAAATATGGTGTGCCACAAGAGTCAGTTTTAGGACCTCTGCTTTTCTCCATATACATGCTTCCCTTGGGTAACATCATTAGAAGACATGGGATTAGTTTCCATTGTTATGCTGATGATACCCAGTTATACACTCCACAAATATATATATCTCCACAAAACCAGACGAAATGCCCAAATTGTCTAGACTAATTTTCTTTTACTAAATTCAGATAAGACAGAGATATTACTTATTGGCCCAAAAACCAGCACACACCAGCTCTCACAATTCAGCTTGCAGTTAGAAGGATGTACTGTTACCACCAGCTCGACAGTGAAAGACCTGGATGTAATATTAGACAGTAACTTATCCTTTGAAAATCATATCTCCAATATCACAAAAACAGCCTTTTTCCACCTTGGGAAATGGGAAATATTGCCAAGCTTAGGAACATTTTATCCGAATCTGATGCAGAAAAGTTGGTTCATGCATTCATGACCTCCAGACTGGACTACTGTAATGCATTACTGGGTGGCTGTCCTGCATCCTCAATTAACAAACTACAGTTAGTCCAAAATGCTGCCGCCAGGGTTCTCACTAGATCCTAGGCTCTAAACGGTCGAGCTCCCACATACCTAACCAGTCTTCTGATACGTTACAATCCACCACAATCCTTAAGATCACAAAACTCTGGACTTCTGGTAGTTCCAAGAATATCAAAATCTACAAAAGGAGGTAGGGCATTTTCATATTTACAGTAGCTCCAAAGCTTTGGAATAGCCTTCCAGACAGTGTTCGGGGCTCAGACACAGTTTTCCAATTTAAAAGTAGACTCAAGCCGCATCTCTTTAATCTGGCATACACATAATTTATTTCTTTACCTCATACTCCAGTACATCTATCCTGAATGGCAACCA